>JAUZST010057676.1:0-23718 GCA_034779995.1 Parotocinclus haroldoi | reverse complement strand
CATTAGTGCAGCGTATGTTTGTTTCGTTGCTTGGCAGAAACAGTTGGCTAATTGTCTTGCATATAAAGATATATTTTATTTTGAAATTTGGTTTTTATATATATATATATATATATATAATATCCTTATGAAATCAAATTTTTGTAAGCTGTGTGTGTATTTATATTTATGTATAGACCCAGATTTCTCAGACTGCTTACACAGTTCTTTATTTACAGGTTTAAGAGTCCCTCTAAGTGTGATGAGATCCATAGTCGGGTTCAGAGGATTTTACATTCTCATGTTACTCGCTGCAAACTCTCATTTGTAAGTATCAGATAAATCACTTTTTTCCTTCTTAAAGTACCTCAGATCATTTGCAGCATACAAACAAGATTCCGAATTGAATCGTTTAATTTTGATTTTGCATTTTAAATAAATATCCTAGTTTAATCCCATTTAGTCTGGTCAGGGCAAACGTGGAGGTGTGGTGGGAGCCAGGGCCAGTCCCGCCCTGTAAAGGGGTTGCTGTTGCAGCACTAGGTTTAGTTTCTCTCGCTTCCAGTATGACCAGTTAAGCCGTGTGATGCCCTACACAGCGGGAAGTCACTGCTGTGTCTCTAACATGGGTCACCACAGTGATGGACTAGCAAATTGCCTTCATGCCACCATTTTGAATCAATAAGTTATTGAAAATGTTTTCTATTCCTATGTCCTTGAAATTAAAGTCGTGTCTTTCAAATCTTTAGAATCTGTTAAACGTTTTTTGTTAAAACTAGAGGTGTAACGATATACTACTTTTACGATTTGATCTTCTTACAATTATCGATTTTTACACTTGATTAAAGACATTCCTTTTTCATTTTTGAAGTGTAAACACTGCAAAACATTTGACACGTGTAAAACATTTAATACAAACTCTTTAGTCGCCTGGAATTAAAAGAATTTTAGTAACTAGAAATACCAAGCGGTATCTTAAAATTAAACAAATAAGCACCTCTTTGTATGAATTGTGTATGAGAAAAGTACTATACAAATATCTTTAAACATCTCCATCTATCTGTAGCAGAAGGGAAGACATGCCATATGTGATAGATATTTTGATGTGATCCATGACGTACATCGTCAGGCACCCCTAGTTACAACAAATCCAAATAGTTCAACTGCTAAGACAAGCAGCAAAACGTGGGATATGCTTGTAAATGCAAATTAGCAGGATTTATTTTCAGATGTTTTTAATGTCTTTCTAGCTTAATGCTGCAGATTTTTTAGCTATGAAATAAGAAACTATTTCTTAATAAACTATTCCTAGTAGCAATGGCCAGTCGCTTGTAAACAGTTCACACAAATTGGGGGATACTTCAAAATGAAATATCGCCTAATTTTTGTGAGCAGTGTAGGTCAGAATCGGTTTTATCATTGATGCAAGCAGTGGTTAAAACAAAGCTGTTTTGACAGAAAATCATTAAGGGGGAAGACCGAGTGTTACCTCCTTTTCCTTCTTGTTTGCAGGATGAGCAAGCTGAAGAACAAGAATCGGGTCGGAATAAACCTCTTGCTTCATGTCAAGACACCCAGCAACAACCAGACAGGTGCATACTGCAGCAATCACTCAAAAATTGCTTCTTTGGGTTAAGCATTAATATAATTAGCATACACTCCCCTGCACAAGTATTGGGACAGTGAGGCCAATTCTTTCATTTTTGCTGTAGACAGAAAACATTTGGGTTTGACATGAGCAACATTTCAGCTTTTTTCTTTCCAGGTATTTACATATGGAGAGACAGTTCAGAAGGTAGCACTTTTTTTCTGAACCCACCCATTTTTCTTGTGAGCAAAAGTATTGGAACATGTGACTGTGAGGTGTGTTGCACAAGTGTGTATTGTTACTCAACTGTTTGAGTAATTGCTACTATGTTGATTATTCATATAATAAATGCCATTGAAGGTCTCTGCTCAGTTTCAAATTTGGGTTTCGACTGTGCATTTGCAGTTAGAGGAGCAACCAACGTGCAATCCATACACCTGTCTGTGGGTGAAAAACAAGCAGTTGTAAAGAGCGCAAGATAATGGCCCTGAACACAGTACCAAAAGTACAAAGGTGTTCATCAGAGGCAAGAGGTGGAAGGTTCTGGATTGGCTTAGACAATCTCCAGACGTAAACACTACAGCGCATGCATTCTACATGCTAAAGGCCCCCAAAAACAAACACCAACTGAAAGATGCTGCAGCGAAAGCCTGGAAAAACAGCAGAAAAGAGAAATGCTTTAGTGTTGTCAAAGTTTAGTTATGTCAACGAGTCACAGGCTTAATACAGTTGTAATGAAGGATTTGCAACTAAATATCAAGTCTTGATATCTTTAAGTCTTTAATCTTTAAGATTATCTGTTCCAGTACTTTTGCACACAAGAAAATTGGGTTGGTTAAGACAAAAGGTGACAGCTTCTGAGCTGTGTTTAAGATTCAGATTTGAATAAAAGCCGAAATGTCGCATATCAATATTTTAATGTCAGACCCAAATGACTCTGGCACTCTGGCTAGGGTTGGTTTTCACATCATGCCTTTTGCTGTTGCAGTGCTCACCTGACACCCTGAATTATTCAAGTAGGTGCATAAAAAGATTGAGCATGTTTCACAATTTTTAGTTAACCAAATTCTTATTTAGTAACCATAAGCACTTTGAGTAAAAAAGGTTGACGGAGAGATTCAACAGATCAAGCGTTGTCTAAAGTAAACTAGATCAATTCTTCTAAATTAGTAGCTGATTGTTTAACGAGCTAAGGAGAGGTTGCAATGAGATGTCATAATTACCGAGTTAACTGCACAGTGTGACAAGTGTTTTCATGTTGCAGGGTTATTCCTGGAGAGGCATCTGTTCATTTAGATAACGAAACATTCTGGACCAACAAGGCAGCCCAGTACACCGGAAAACCCTACAGAGCAGCGTTTGAAGATAGCCTTGGCACAATCTACAGGAACCTGTATAGTAAAGCATCAAATTCCTGACGTTTTACAAATGACCTGTAGCTGTACTACAGTGTTTTACCACAAGTCTGCACTGTAACCATCCCTATACAGCAGTTCTGTAATACAAGAAATCTAGATACAAAGCTGGCTGGTTTACATGATTTATTGCAGGTCAGTCTGAGTGATCTTAGAAAATGAGAAAAGTATCACCTCTCGGTCCTCCCAGACTGGCAGCACAGAAGTTTCTTTAAAACGAAGACAGAAAGGTACTGAATGTTTCAATCAGCTTTATCATGCTCTACCGTCTCACTCTTATAAATCATGTTATCATTTATTAAAATACCCCATGTTAAGCATTGTTTTTAAACGTCAATGTACACGAGTCTTCCTGGTATTTACATAAAAAACCCTGAGAGTAGGGCAGAATGCATCTTACATCATCTCTTTTTATGAAATTTGTGCTTTTTATTCATCTTTCCAGCTGCCTCTGCTGCTTTTTGTGTCATGATCTCTTGGTATTTCTTCTTGTTATATCTAAAGAGATATAATACACTGTTGTTAACAAAAAAAAAAAATAACAAATGGAAGAATTATTCAAGTAGAGAGCACAAACCAGAACTTGAACATGCAACAATGACAAGCAGGTATACAGACGCTTCAGCCATTTCCTCATTTGTTTAAAAAAATTAAATGTAATAAGTTAAACCTTTCAATTTTCAGCTCAGGGAATGTCTATTTTGATTAAGTTACAACAGAAATAATAAACAAATGCGTTTCAAACATGATCCAAGTCTCATTTACCTTCTGAAGTCTGCATCAGCAAGCAGCTCCTCCACAATCGTTCTCTTCCTCTGGTTTTTAGGAATGCGGGAATGGTAGAAGTCTAATGGGCTGTCAACCACTGTTCCAACCTGTATATGTATTTAAAAAAAAATCATTTAGGCCAAATCAGGAAATACTGTACATGTAGTCGTCACAACGTCCACGATATGTTCTGTGAAATTGTGCTTTAGGCAATCTTGACCTTGTTCAAACACCATATTAATCTATACATAATTATCTGAAAATTATATAGAAAAACTAATACTGTAGAGTAACTTTTCATGCCATCCTCAGTTGCGCTGCACCAGCTCTGCCCCGTGAGCCATGTATAGTTCAATACCATGCAAATCCAGGTCTTTTTTTTTTTTTTTTTTTAAATCATCACCGCTGTGCTTCTAGGTATTGTCATACCAGCTAATCACTGCTTATGCTGTTCTCTTTCTAACATCTCTCTGTACACTGACACACCCCACCTATGCTCCGACTCTTCCTGCTCCCTGATTCAGTCTAAAACGTTCATAACTCTGAAGCACACCTTAGCAGTATTATCACCCTTAAGATAGTTATGTTATTGGATCACAATCATACGTTTGACTGGACCCGTATAATTACAATTCCCTGTAGTATGCAGCTGACGCTACTAGCATGGACAACGCAGACATAATTAATATGAGGACAGTTATATCTCCAGTGTGCTCACCTGGAAGTATTTAGGGAGTCCTTCTCGGTCATTCTTTTTGTAAAAGCGCTTCGGATCCATGGCTGAACGCATCTGTAGAGCTTTGAGGTCATTCTTCAGTTCCTCTGTTAATTCAGGTGCTCGCATGTCGAACCAGCCATTTCCTGTAGTCTTAGCTCTCTCTTCCTAAGAAAATAACCAGTTACATTTGATTTGATATGAATTAACCAAATCTATCAAAATAAATTATACAGCATAATGTTATACTGTTCCAATGTCAATCACATTTTCTGAGGCACCGTTCATAGCCCACCTTGCGCTTCGCTTTAGCAACACGTTTTGACTCTTTGTATGGTGGCACAGCATCTTTCTTTTCAAAGTCTGCACCAATCACACTCTTCTTCAGCAACTGTGGAAGCAAAATGAGCAACGAGATGAGAAGCAAACATTAAAAAAAAATGCTTAAATTGGACACTATAGCACTATCCAAGAACTTAAGGCACGCTTTCAATACTCAGACTTCTGAGTATACAAATCGTGTATCGGTTGCTTACTAGTAAGTCTACTGATGACAATAACTAGATAGCACTTGATAAATGCTGTTCTATAGATTTCATGAAAATATTGAACGAAGAGGATCCACAAGAACTGCTGGAGGACAATCTGATCCCGTTCGTGCCCCATCGCTATCGGTGTGTCTTGGCAGTCTTGGGTGATCATACACCCTACTGAACAGTCGACGTGTGGCACAACTTTCTTTGACTTTTGCTTTTCTGTTTATCTTGTTTAATTAAATAAAATCAAATTCCAATCGCATATTTATTTTGAAACATCCCCAAATGTCTGTGAGCAGTGTATCTATAGCTATTTGACATCTCACTGTATATTTATAATCTTAGGTATTAGAATAAATTCAAACTTTAATTACCTCATTTTTATTCTTTTGATCCTTCAGTTTTTTCAGATTATTAGAGACTGACTTCGAACTGGTGCCATCAAAACTGATATATAATCCCCCAATCTCCTTAACTTTCAAACCCGGATCAATGGAGCTGGAGAGCTCCGTCCTGAAAGACAGAAGTGAAGATGCAGATTGTAAAATGAGGGGTAAATGACTATTTAAGGGAATATGCCAGAATGATTCTTACATCGCTGACTTTCTAGAAGTAAAGAGTACTTTTGAGTCTTCATCTTCCTCATCATCACCTTCCTCATCAACAAAGTCTTCGTCCTCGATATTATCGTTCTCTGTGCGGCGTGTGGAATCTATATAGTACATCTCACTAGGCTGAAATCCAGGACGCGTGTCAATAACAAACAGCCCATTGCTGGCGGGCATGTCTGGTGCCTTGGAAGGGCCTGGCTCATTCTCATCAGAGCTCACTTCAGTCTCACTCCCAGTGTCCACACAAGCCTGCTTGCGTCCTTCCTCCTCTAACAATCTTTCATCATCACTATCCTCATCCTCGCTGCTGTCCAGTAAACTGACCACTACCTTCTCAGGCTTGCTCTTCTGAATACTCAGGTCAGGCTCTTGGGGTTTTGAGCTAGATGTAGATCCTTCCTTGTCATCCTGCAGAGAGCTCATATTCACCATCTCACACTTCACAGCTGCTTCTGAAGGTTTCTCTGCATTTCCTATACATTCAATTGTATCAGCACTTTGCAGATTTTTTACAACATCCTTTTCAGTTATTGTGACATTATTGTTAGGCTTCCTTGGTGAGACACTGGTTTGCTTTGCTAAGACCTGAACAGATTCCTCAATAACCATAACATCGCTCCCAGTCGCTGCTTCTTCCCCATTTTCTGCTTGCTCCATATCATCAGGCTGAACCACTTCGGCTTTAGAATTACGTGCAGATTGATCAAGAGATGCAGTGATACCTGCTTCAGCATCCTCAGATACGCTACACTCTTGAGATGTACTAATAACTGTTTTATCCATAGCTTCCTCCTCCATTTCTTCACTTTCCTCCACATCAGGAATAGCTTCACTCTCATCAGCATCCTTATTTGCATGCTTAGAAATCACAGGCGGCATGTTAAGCACATCCAAGGTGACCCTCACAAATCTACTTGTTCTTGTAACAGCATGGCTGCTGTTAGCTGAGCCAGTTCGGCTACTACAAGGTGTGACCCTAGCTTGAAGAGAACCAGGGCTATCAACAGACATGGATACAGCCGATACAGATTCTGAATCCGAATCAGCTGCATGAGCCCCACTAGAAGTAGTTCTCCAAGGACTCAAGCTAGGCCCTGATTGACATCCTTCAGATTCATAAGGTTGGTCGTCATCAGCTGATTTTGCCTTGCCTCTCTGTCCTCTTGTTCTGATAGGCCTAGTAGTAGTTTTGGGCGTTTCACCTTGCTCTAAATGGATGGGGATTGGCACTGTGGGCTTCACTCTTGTCCGTGTTGACCTACGGACCGTGGAGCCCTGAGGGCATGACACTGTAGATGAACAAGATTCTACTTCAGAGTGACCAGTCTCCTTAGGGGGTGCAGAGGTCTTCCTCCTGCTCCTCGTGATTGTTCGCGTGCCCATACCTTTTGACAGTGAAGCTACAGAGCTGTAAGACTCGGCCTCGGATGGATCATCCTCCTGTGAGGTTGTGGACTCTCCTGGCACAGAGACAGATTTCTTTTGGCCTCTCGTGGATTTGCGTGGCGTCCTAACCGATGCCAAAGAATGAGATTCCACTTCAGTTTCCTCCTGTTTCCCAGCAGCTGTGGAGCTCTCTCTGGCTGTTCTCCTTCTGTCTCTAGGTGTTGGCTGCACCTTTGAGACCGTCTGAACATCTGACACCACAGAACAACAAGATTCTGATTCTGAAACATCTGCTTCATGGGTAGAGTCCGTCTGTTTATCTGTAGGACTACGTTTTGAACTTCTAGTTTTCCTTTTAGGTGGACTTGCTGGTTCAGCAGGAGCTGCATTTTGCTCGTGTGGATGGGAGTCGTTAGTTTGTTCAGCACTGGTCTGACACGTCACGATTACTGATCTACTACGAGTTCTTCTGACGCTGGAAGTAGGCTCCTGGAAAATTAAACACAACCGATAAACATCATCTACCCAAATAGACATTTCTAATCATTACAGTCAACATACAATTCTCTCTCTCTCTCTCTCCCTCTCTCTCTCTCATATATATATAAATAAATAAACTTAAGGCATTTAGCCAGAGTAACTTACAACTGGTACAGTATTACAAATCAAGCAATCTTGGGTTAAGAGCCTTGCTTAAGGACCCAACTGTGGCAGCTTGGCAGAGGTGGGATTTGAACCCAGGGCAATCAGGTCAAAAGTGAAGAACCTTAACCTCTAGGCTACCACAGGCTCATATATATGTATATAAATGTATGTGTGTGTGTGTGTGTGTGTGTGTGTATATGAGAGCGAAAGAGACCAAAAAAATAAAAAATATTATGGCTTCCTCCCATCCCGGCCACCTCCACAGCTTCATTCCACAGGCCATCACCATTATCAACAAGGACTGTTCACATATACCATTTCTTTAACCCCAAAAAAGCCAGACGACTGATACACACATCATATGTGCCTTTTACATTCTAGACATTTGCACCTTATTTCTCATACTCTTTTCACATACGATTGTAAACCATCATTCTGCTGCTGTATTTATTCTTGCTTATTCATATTCTATGTTTTCTTTGCTTATGTTTTTATTTGTTGTTTAAATGTAACTTACATTTTTATCAGTAATTTAGATATCTATACGTTGACACCTGCACCAAGAAAAAAATTCTTATTTGTTCTTATTGCTATTGTTATAAGGTACCTGGAAAGGGCATTTCAATGGCAGGGTTTGAATGTAAAGTCCAGGAAAAACCCACAGCACAGGCATAACCAACCAGGCACTGGGCCAGTCCAAGCACAAATGCCCAAACTCTCGCACGGGCACTTCCAGAGACGCTAGCACATGGTTTTGGAACGAGAGAAAACCCACGCGGACACAGTGAGAACATGCAAAGTCCAAACATGCTAAAGCCAGGCCTTAAACCAGGCCTCGGAGCAGTACAAGCTCTTTTTTAATCTATTTTTTTATTTTTTTAAATAATAATCGCACTTAATTTTGCCTTCTACTTTGTGATCCCGTACATCACGCACTCCCTGTATGTTCAGTTTGTTAACTAGCCATTTTCCTACGGTTTAATAAACAGCTTTAATATTCGTCTTACAAAGCGCAGTTTTCCCAAACAACCGGCAACTGAAACCATGAATTTCCCCACTATGGGACTAATAAGTTTTTAATCTTATCTTATCACCTAACTGTAAACCTACCGTTAATGATTCAGTCTCATCGCCCGTGTTCTTTGCAGAAGAGCTCGCACACGTTCGCCTCCTGGTCGCCACCATCTTGCTTCTGTGAGTCCACGCAGACTTCCGACATCAGCACGTGCTCTTCAGCGCTCGCTCAGACTCTACTAAGGTGCTCACAGAAACATCGAGCACATCCAGAATTCTGTCCAAAAAGCATGGTCTTAAAAACAAGTTGATGTTTATTTAGTGTAAACATGCTTTCCTTGATCATGACTATAAAACAGGATCAGGAACATCTGCATAATTTACAGAATTCTTGCTAATCTTGCAACCCTTTCAGTACTGTATTTATTTCACTGAAGCATTGTATCAAGTATTTCTGTGTAATAAGTGTTAGGAGCTGCGTCCAAATCCCAAATGCAGACAGATTTTACTTGGATCAGCATCAATCCTGGACATACCTTTAGGCAGAGCAGGCCACTACACCACCCCTCATATTCATTCATTCAGTCATTCATTATCTTCCGCTTAATCCATTCGGGGTCGTGGGCAACTCTGAGCGCAAGGGCAGGAACAACCCTAGACGTCGCGCCAATCCATCATAGGACGCACACACACACACACACACACCAATTTACCTAACATGCATGGTTAATGGACTGTGGGAGGAAACCAGAGTACCTGGAGTAAACCCACTCAGGATCCAGGCCGCTCCACCCTGGAACTGAACCCAGGACCTTCAGTGCTACCCACCTAGCAACCGAGCTGCCCACCCCTCACTTTAGTTTTTGTAAATAGGACTGCCCCTTCCATGAAGAAGCACGTAGTTCGAACTTTGATACAAGGCCTTCGAATGTAATTGCTCATGCGATTTAAGAAATATAAGACGTGGTTTATTATTGAGTAATCCAGGGCAATTGAGTAATAAAATAGAATATGCATAATTGAAGATATTTAAAAGATGCAGTATTTTGCATGGGCCTCATCAGACCCACTTTTCTGGGGCGCCACATTTACCATAATTCCCAAACATCTTCGCAAACGCTTGAATGGGTTTGGTCCTAGGGCCTGTTTCCTTCAGCTCTTCTCCTGGGTTAGGGTCATGGACTTTGGCAAATATTTAAAAGAACGTCAGGCACACTGCCGATAAGGTAGCGATATATAGCTCATAGCTATATTTAGGTAATGCAATTCATAAAAACAAATCTTTGGTGTTCATTTGTTCTTCATTTTTCATGCATGGCAGCGCAGCTCCCACTTGTGTTAAATTACGTCATCTATTTGTTGTTTAACAGACTTATTTTTACCACAGTTGTGCATCTGCGACAGATTGGCAAGCAGAGGGGTACAGCTGTGCCCCTCCAATTTCTGTATGTGCCCCAGTACAACAAGTAATCTTAAAATGTTCAACCTAAATAATGGGAAGTCAGCTGGTATTTTTTGGTCTTTTGGTAGGCTGTCACTGTACTAAAATGAAATTCAGTATTTAAATCAATTCTATAGTTTTTCATATTTTGAGTACAATGTTCGGAATAGTTTATTGATTATATTTTTTTTAAAGAGATACCAGCTCTTAGATCATTTTCATATGGTAATATTTGACCCCGTTTGAAAAAGGTTTGGTTGTATGGTGTATGGTAAATAGGCGTACTATGTAAACACAGCACATACATGCAAATGAGCGCATTATGTCATCTAGCGTGGTTCGAGCATCATTGTTAATATATATATATATAATTATATATATATATAATAAGCTTGAGTCAGAATTTGATATAGGCCCCAATCCCACAGGTGCACTTTTTGTCAATAAATTATTTTATTTTTGCTGCTACTGTAGGTGTTGAAACGGAGTCATTTCCAATAATTGTTTATTCATTTTCATTCATTCAAAGTACTGTATTTTTTTTTAACAGAATGTCAGCGACACCTCCATTAAAATCGCCTTTTTAAACTGTCTGCGGTATCTGGCTTTGCATATTTTTTATATTTCTCCAAGTGTTGAAAGAACAAAAATCTCCCAACCACCCATCAAATGACATGAAAAGTGCAGTGACTCTTTTCTCAAGAACACACATCTGCTCACACTCAGAAGGTTCTGAGTCACGTCTGATGTGGGTAAATCAAATTACAAAGATGTGCACCCGGACAGGGGCCACAATTACAAAAGTAACACTTGGTGGGTGACAAGTAATAGGCGAGTCTGACTGTAGTCTTGGTTGGAGAAAATACAGGCAAGTCGCAGGGAAATCCATCCAGATGTTGCTTTTGTATTCTGTAGGAGTATTGATGCCTCAGCCACACTTTGTAGAACGTTTTTTTTTTTTTTTGCTGGCAGCAGGAGTGGAGGAAAATCGACTTTTTGACGAGGACGTGGACCATGCCATTGAGGGTTGGTTATATCCGGCTCTCAAAAAATAGAGAATAGTTGTTATGGGATGTATTTTTTTTAATATCTCCTAATTTTTGCGAGCAGTATAGACCACCACTCCAGCAGGTTACCATCCTATTTCACAGAACACAATCCAGATGATAAATGGAAGACGCCTGTACAGAAAACAAAACTGTGCTGAGTTTGTGCTGTAAACAACATTAAGTCCCTCTAGATATATACATTTTCTAAAGTGACATGCTCATGCCGTGATCCAACATTCTGTTGCTTAGTTTAAGTAAAATTATGTTTTATGTGCATCCATTGTGTCTTTGCAGACAAAACCTGAGTATAACAGGAGAGCAATATAATATATAATATATAAAATTGGTTTATATATAATTTGAACAGTTTGAAGTACAAACCAAGAGACAACTGATAGGGTTTACAAACAGATATCACATGCAGAGTTCATTTAATATTTAATTTAGCCATTAAATAAACAAGCCACAATGTATTTATCAATCAACTTGTTACCAAGCTATTTTTTTATCAAGCAAACTGCATTGACTGGAAATTTCTTGTATGTACAATGAACATGTGCGGTTTGACATACAGCATGTCTACAGTGCATTGACAATAATAACATAGATATTGACACGACAGCTGTCCTGCAGGAATGATACAACAGTAGAATCTTAGAAAAGGAAAGCTTTACACAGCATGAACAACAGAATGTTCCAGGAAACATACTATCCAAATATATCTAAGGGATCATATGAAGAAATGTGTAAACTCCGTTAATGTTAAACGTAATCATTCCACAGGCAGCGGCTTTTACATCCACAGGAAAACTGCATCAAAGTTTGACAAATTCGGAGTCATTTCCCATTCAAAGGAGCCCTGAATCCTCGTTGCTTCAACTGAGAAACCTTATACTTTATCCACAGTTTGTTTCGTTATTGCCCTTTTTCTGATCAGAAATTAAGTCAAACAGAGGCACTTGAATTCATTTGAGCATTGTAAAGATACCCTATAAGCTACTGACAGGATGTAAAATCATTACCATAAGGAAGGGGCGTACAACCCGAGACCTCTAATAAAAAATATTCTTTTATTTAGCAATTTCCTTACTTTAAAGCAATAATTCCTTCAAATTTGAGTGAATCTGACCGTCGTGGCCTTTCAACCACAGTCACCCTTTCACCCCATCAATCATGTGCGGGGGTACATGAAGACAGACAAAGCCAAGCATGCGAGCAGCATCACAGGATGACCTTTGGAATATCGAGAAATCATGCTTGGTTAACATGCATCATCAGATTTTGCTCAAACTTGTGGAGGCCATACCAGCTCAGGTCATGAACATATTAAATACATACATACTCTCAAATCGATTGTTTTTGTCTTTACTCTTTTAGGCTAATTGTATTAGGTTCAATGAAAAACACTGTATAACATCTAGAAAATATGGAACGTTTTTTTCAGAAGATCTATTTTCACCAGTGGTCTCAGACGTGACATTTGGCCCACAGTCAATTCAGAAACAGACATTTCAGCATTCTGAAAATGTTTCACAGCACGAATTCCAACTTCACTATTGAGGACAAGAATGGAAACACAACATCCATTTCTATAAAAGATCTTTGTCGCAAACTAAACTACATATGTTTATTTCAGAAATGAATCAATGTTATTTCCTGCTCTTCTTTGCGTGAACCAGGTATCCTTTGGCTTTGATGATGCCTCGGCTCTTGACGATGATGGAGTAGCGCAGGACCCATTCAAGCCTCCAGTCCACAGCCTGCAGCTCCTTACTGCTGTCCTGCACTGCCTCTTGAAAGCCCGCAGAACTCATCAGCTCTACAAACAACCAGAGACGTGTTACGTACCAAACAAGACCAAACGAAACGTTCAGGAAATGAATGTTGGCGTCTGCTTGAGAAGGCAGGAAATAACAGCCTTTGTGAGTCATTTTTCATAACATTTATCTTATCCACATCACATTGTAAGCAGGATGAAGGGAGGCACCTTTGGAGTCGTTGTGTGTCAGCAGCTGGATGTCGAACTCTTTGGCGAATGCAGTGAGGTCTGGTGGCATCACGCAGCATGAAGCCAAGTTCACCTGGTTACTACTGGGCTTAACCTGAACCACAAGACAGGAGAATCACCCACAGGCCGTGCTATATACACACATACACACAAATGATATACACAGAGGGTACCGAAAGTATTCAGACCCATTTAAATGTATCGATCTTTGTTTCATTGCAGCCATTTGCTAAAATAAAAAAAAACAGTTCATTTTATTTTTCATTAAATGTACACTCAGCATCGAATCTTGACAGGAAAAAAAACAGACGTAGAAATGTTTTCAAATGTATTAAAAAGGAAAAACTGAAATATCACATGGTCATAAGTATTCAGACCTTTGAGCTTGTACAGCCAGGATTCTTCTTGGGAATGATGTAACAAGTTTTTTTTTTCACACCTTGATTTTGGGATTCTCTGATATTCTTCCTTGCAGATCCTCTCCACGTCCATCATTCGGCCATTTTCAGGTCTCTCCAGAGATTCTCAATTGGGTTTAGGTCAGGGCTCTGGCTGGGCCAGTCAAGAACGGTCACAGAGTTGCTCTGAAGCCACTCCTTTGTTATTTTAGCTGTGTGTTTAGGGTCATTGTCTTGTAGTGAGGTGAAGCTTCGGACCAGTCTGAGGTCCTGAGGTTTTCTTCCAGGATATGTCTGTACTTGGCCGTATTCATCTTTAATTCAATTGCAACCAGTGGTCCTGTCCCTGCAGCTGAAGAACACCCCCATAGCATGATGCTGCCACCACCATGTTTCACTGTTAGGATTGTATAGGGCAGGAGATGAGCAGTGCCTGGCTTTTTCCACACATGCCGCTTAGAATTAACGACAAAAAGTTCAATCTTTGTCTCATCAGATCAGAGAATCTTATTTCTCATAATCTGGGAGTCTTTCATGTGCTTTTGGCAAACTCTATGTAGGCTTTCATATGTCTTGCACTGAGGAGAGGCAATTCTGAGCTCCTTGGGGAGTTCCTTTGACCTCATGATTCTCATTAGCATTGATCTGCTTGTGACCTGAGCTGTGAGCTCTTATATAGACAGATGTGTGTCTTTCCTAATCAAGTCCAATCAGTTAAATTAAACACAGCTGGACTCCAATGAAGAAGTAGAACCATCTCAAGGAGGATAAGAAGAAATGGACATCTTTGTGAGTTAAATATGAGGGTCACAGCAAGGGGTCTGAATACTTATGGCCATGTGATATTTCAGGTTTTCTTTTTTAATAAATGTACAAAAAATCCACATGTCTGTTATTTTTGTCAAGATTGGATGCTGAATGTACATTAATGGGAAATAAAATGAAAACCTTGATTTTAGCAAATGGCTGCAATTAAAAAAAAGATTGAAAAATGTAAAGGGGTCTGAATACTTTCCGTACCGACTGTAACTTTAATTTTCACGCGCTATTTTTAATAATAAAAATTAAAAAAATCTTTAGGCGAGTGTTTGCTCTTGCAGTGCTATCAAATTAACATACATTTAAAAATCTTTAATAATAATAATACCAATAATAGGATAATTTTATATACCTTTTGGTTGATTTCTTTGTTGAAGTTGAATTACTGTTGTAAGCCCTCAAGGACTTAGTCTCAATAGTAGGTCTTATGTTGTGTGATGGAGTTTTATAACACACAACTCAGGAAAGCAGAAAAAGGACAGAATGAGAGAAAAATGGCAAAACCCCTCAAAAACGTGACAGGGTAAAAACAAAAAAAAAAACATGTAATAACTGAGAAAAATAATACCCCCCCCCCAAAAAAAAACCAAAAAAACAAAAACAAAACACCTGGGCAGCAGTCGAGGGAATCCTGAGCACCGTGATGGAAAATGCAGAAATAAGCAGAGCGATGAAAAACACCATGAAAAAAGAAGGTGCAGCTGTAGACAGAACAGCAATCAGTTCAGAGGAGGGGGGTGTGGTACAATAAACGGTGCTCACATGCCGCAAAAAAAATGCGCCTTCCTTTTCCTGACCCTGGCAATTCTGACAGCATTTGATCACTTTGACTTTTAGCATCAATACGATGTTACTTTGGTTGGTGGCAACATTTATCATAGCTGGAAAACCGCGTGCAAATGACCCAGGTATGCTGGCATGTGTGCCATCTCATTTGCACCTCATTACATTTGTTCCTAACAATCTGACATGTGGACACTTTTGGTGGCTCATATATTAAGTTCATGCATCCAGATGTGGCTCAGAATGATAATTGTCCAAACGAGCATTAATCTGCATGTCTGTATGTGTGTTTGTGTGGTGGGAATAATTCTGAAATGTATTGCTAACGCGGATGGGACTGTGGTGGCCTAGCGGTTGAGTTAACGGACTATGGACCAGAAGGTACAGGGTTCAAATCTCACCGCTGCCAAGCTACCACAGTTGCTACATCCAATTGCTTTGATAGTTGTATTAATTGTCTAAACTAAACTGATCTAAAACCCCAAAATTTTGCAAATAACAACTGAAAAAAAAACAGGACAAATTAGGACAAGACAGGTAATTCTGTAAAACCTATTCATTACAAACAATTATGGACAGAGAATTCAGGAAAACGATTATGTTAAGGCTAAAGCAGTGGCTTCTGCTAGCTGTTAAGATAAGCACATAATGTATTTTGGAACCTTGGTACTTTGTTTGTTCTAAGAGGCTCAATGAGTGGCAAAAACTCTGAGTACCGAGCATTTTTTTTTCTGTAACGAATGGTGTAAATGAAATTCATCCATTCCAGACTCCCAGAAAATCCATGCTGTCTCCCAGGCTGCTCTGCTTAGGCAGAAGATAGTGTAATGTTCTTGAATAGAGGACAGGGATATCTGACGATTTTCTGAGCTGAGTTGATTACCCTTTGTATTGCTTTTTGTCTGACGCTGAGCTGCTGGTGTTCCAAGTCAAGATGCAGTTCGTCAGCACAGCCTCCATGGAGCAGTGGAAGAAGGAGACAAGGAGCTAAAAGCAGAACTACTTTGATCAAGAATTGTCAAGATCTTTCCACAAACGTCTTCATGCACGTTGACAACCTCTGTTTTCAAACGGATATTATTGTGTTGGTTTTTGCTGTTTGGTTTTGTCATCTTCAGCCTCAGCATAGGCTTCTTTTTAAAGAGAGACTGAAGCTGTCCTGTTAGACAATGTCCACCCTTAGATGAAAGGCATTTAATGACTTTTACACAGCTACAGAGCATCAAACTACATTGGGATAAATGATGCCATTCTTAAAGCACACAAAAGCATGAAGTCCCCTGTCTTTGAAAATGAACTTTATATTCACACTTAGCTTGTTGTGTTGATATTAGTGCAGTCACTGGCAAAATTGGTTACAGTGTTGGCCAGCTACATTGGACACTGACACAAGACGATGTTGATGCTGAGTACAACACAAATGATCTGCAGAACATTTTAAGCTCAGTCAAACTAAGACAGTGTTTCAGGACAATTAAGGCATCCATTAAATATAATAAACATAATAACATAATGTAATTTAACCTGATTGCATTCAATAAATGTGTTTTAATATTTAGATGTGATCATATGGCCTAATACACAAGTCAGCTAATATATAGCAGTATAGCAGTAGAGTGGATTGGTTCCTCTTAATTAATGCTTATCGAGTTTGGCTGAGTGAGTGTGTGATGCTCTGACTTTCGTCCTAAATAGACAGTATTCCTTCCTTACCCCCAGTTTTTCTAAGAAAGGCTTTGGAAATGTTGTGGACATAAATGAATGAGCTTAACAGGTCAACAAAGCTGAGAAACTTTAAAACTTGGAAATAAAACTTAAACATAAACAGAACATATTACATAAACAGAAGTATATAAAAATGAACGCTTTGGGAATGAACAAGTGAAAAGGCTTACAGTTTGAGAACCGCGTCAGGTCTGTAAGATACTGCGAACACCTCAAACAGCCTTGCTCCAGTGAACCGAGCCCAGTACATGTGATTGAAATCATTTCATTTCGTGTCCTGATCTCTCTGTGTGAGGCACATGTCTTTTAGCTCAGCGCTGAGAGACAAGAGCTGAGAGGGAATTGCATTAGAAGTCAGTGTTGTGGGGGAGGAAGGTGGTGAAACGAACAGTTCAGATCTTACAGGGTATGCTAGACTGATTTTCTCTGCTTGGAACTGGAGATAAATTTTCTGCTTGCTTTGCAGTAAAAGAATGACAAGACTGTCTTTTTTTTTTTAAAAGATACCTGATACTTGCAAAAGATGAGATGCAGAAGCTTGGACCACTAGGGAGAATAGTCTAGCTCAGACAAAACTATTGCTAAATTTGGAATGAGAAAAGTTTTTTTGAGAATATAACCTTGTTTAAACCTTATTAGAGAGCAACCTGAAATATTCTTCAATGAGCATAGGATTTCCAGGGGTTATAAATACAGTAAAAAGTTTCAAACCAGTGTTTTGTTGATAACCAGTAAGATGATAAAATTAAACCGGCATTTTTTGGGTAAAAAATATTTACCCACATACATTACATACGGCATAATATGGTTTCAATCTCAAATAAATGTTTTTATTTTACATTCCTGTTGAAATGTGTACATGTTCAGCTTATTTTGTTGATATAAAATAGATACTTTTAGACCTAAATTTCACCTAATTAATAAACCATTCACATAAAACATCATATGGGAAGGTGGCCAGGTTTTTTTTGACCACGGCTGAGAAAGCTGATTTGAATGCTTCTATATGAATAGCTTGAATTTAAAGCATTAAAAATGCTGTTTTGAATCAAGCATAATCCAACTTCAGACTATGGCTTTTGTGTACCATGCTGCGCTTGTGCGAGGTGTCAGGTGGCTCCAGTGAGGGGGTGTTCCAGATTCATTAGAGCTCTAAAATGACCAACAGGTCAGCAGTCATGATGGCTGAGGAACACATCCTTGTGTGTGTATGTATGTGTATATGTGTGCATGTCCTCCCAGTGGCCTATGATTTAATAACCACCGCCATTAGTCTGATTGTGACTCACCTTTCTCTCCACCCTGTCTAGTCTCTGGGAGTTTGTGAATGGATGAGCTCGCTTTGGGCTGTTAGTCTCCTGCAGACTGGGCCACAGCAATAATCATTCATGTGTAAAAGACACACACTCCCAATGTATGTACTCTTAAATGCACAAACAACCTGATGCAATATTTCAGAGGGCTGTTATTTTCATTTGTAATGCTAACAGCTGTTAACTTCTCTAATGGTGATACAACTTGTGTTCTAATTAAAGTTTTTTCTTCTCCTAAACAGACCTGAATGTAATTGCAATGAATGTGGCCACCAAAACGAGGGTTTGTTCAGCAGACAGGAGCTCTGTCTTAGTTGCAATCGGTCTGAATGAGGGCACAGCCAGGCTGCCCACACTGACTATGAACAGTGTATTTGTGTTTGTGTGTATGCGTATGTATGTGTGTGTGAGTGTGTGTGTGTGTGTGTGTGCAGAGGGGAGTTGAAGTTACTCCCTCACACCTGCAGGAGAATAATTGATTTCTGCCACAGTCTGCAGACACACACTTGAAGGACAGCAGGCAGGTCACCTGGGGACCCAACTATGAGCTGTCACACAAACGCAAAACTTTCTCTCTTGCCAACACACAGTCGCAAAAGTTTGTGTGTGTGTGTATGTGGGTGTGACAGAAATCAATTACTCTGTAGCAGGTGTGACAGAGTGACGCCAACACACTCTGTTTATGTATGGTTTGTGCTAGTATGGCAACATTATTTAATCGAGCTTCAGATGATGCGTATGCAGGTGCAAACTGCCTCCTCTGGTACGGATCTTAACAGTCGGCTCGCAATGACTAGAGACGTCATTTATATGATAATACGACTGTACGACTTCATGAATAAATGCAAACAGATTGCAGATTAAAATGCAGATATATTTCTGCAAACTGCGTCTTGGCATAGAACCACTGAACAATTAAAGCCGGCCTGAAGATTATTTGAAGGGCATGCACATCAGTGCACAGGTAGATAACACTAACAGATGTGAGAGCATATGCATCTCCTCTTCCAGGACTTGCCTATGTGGACACCTAAGATCACATTCAGATGAGGTCGGTGTTAATTAGGGATTTCTACCACCAGATTCATGGACTGAAGAGAAGTGCCTAGTTTCTGTTCTTGTAGTGATACAGCAACACTACTAATGAACATGTGCTCCATTTGCTAATTAATATATGCAGCCTATTAAATTACGACGTGTAAAAAATTCTCAAGGACAATTAAACCGCCTCATGAATTCAAAACAAAGCCACCAAGCAAGTAGGCAAGACAAATGGCAAGTTGTTCTTATATCATCTGCCACCAGAGGTTTAGGTTTCATTTTAGCTTCGGAGGGGACGCACACTCGCACTACGTTAGATAACGTGACGTCGCATATATTTGCATGTGACGTGACTTCATCATGCCGTGTTTACATGCTGCCTGATATGTATGGTACAGATGGTACCAATCCTTTAATAATTCCCTTATTTATTCTTACTCTGTACAGGGTAAACAATCAATGTGCATGTTTACAAAATAACTACGGCTTGTGCCCAATGATTAATGCACTGAAATTCACAAAATGACAAAATGGAGTTAAACTAAGTACTGTGTTCATTCACGTTGTGTGAGCTGCCATGCGGCAACCAACCAACCAAACAAACACACAAGGATGCTGTGAGCAGGGATTATTGGAGGGACATACCACCCACTAAACTATTCCTATGTCTACCGCACAGTACGAGTATTGATTGAGTCGGACAAGTGTTTATTTTCCCAGAAAGGCTTTTAAATATATGTAAATATGACTAAAATATGACTATCTGATCAACCTTCAAAACCAGCTGTGGCTCTGTCTTATTCGACTAGCTGTCAGTATGGGACCTCGGCCAGTGGTGTGATGGCTGATGGATGGATTTGTTGTCAGTGAGAATTGAGAGCAATCAAAGAGGCTCTTAGTAATGACTGCCAGGGGAGCATGGCGCAATGAACTATGCGCATCATATTCGCCCCCTCAGAGCCTGCAGTCCAACAATGAGCCTCCACCAGCCATTTGTGCCTGATATGCTGCATGTCAATCATCTCAGTGTCTGTGCAAGAGCCATGGATAGAAATAGAACCCGGTAAATGTCATCTGTTTTATGTGAGCTATCCAGATTCCATCTGAGCCAGAACAGCCACTAGGTCAAGCATTTGGAAAAGAAACACACATCTACATAAATGTAAGCACCAACCTCAAAGGAGGGTTAAAAAAAAAAAAAAAGATTTAACAGGTAACATAGATTGCTTGCCATTTCAGAGCTGGAATTCAGTTTAAGGGAGAAATTTATAAAATGTATTCCCCTCGCTTTAAACAAACATTTAAGTGTGTAACATCTAAAGACCACTCAGAAATGACGGATGAAAAAGTGGATGTCGGTTTCTATACAATGTCTTATAAAATCAGGAGTCTGAGGTATGTTCAGGTGAATTTGGATGCATGTTAAGGTAAAGTGAATTGAATTGTAATAAATATGAATATGAAAATAATTCGGTATTTAATTATATGGACTATAAAGCTTATATGGACTATAGGAACTAACGAGAGACAATTTTTTGTCCCCTTTTTTTGTATATTTTATATATACTTACCAAATGTTTGTCCTTCTGGTGTTACTTTTCAAACGTATGCAGATGACATTTATGCGTAAATTATAATTATATCACGTGGAAGTTATAAGCAGCAGGCAGCTCAGAAGTTTCAGATTGAATTAATTTTTTTTACATCTTAATTTTGAGAAACCTACTTGCATGTTTTTCACAAAATTCTAATTGCAAAAATAAAGAAGCTTGAGTTTTAATTTGTGTGTGTTGATTTAAAATACAAGAGATTGTAATAGACTCGTTACTGTCTTTTAAAAAGTGTGTCAAGGAAGCAATGGTTTAACTAAGCTAATTTAAGTTATAAAGTAGAGTATCTCATAAAAATGAGTACACCCCTCACATTTTTTGTAACTATCTTTTTATGGGACAACACTGAAGATGTGACACTTTGATACAATGTAAAGTAGACTATGTAAAGTAGTAGTTTTACAGCTTGTAAAACAGTGTAAATTTGCTGTGCTCTCAAAATAACTCAACACATAGCCATTAATAACTAAACCACTGGCAACAAAAGTGAGTACACCTAAGTGGAAACGAGCAAATTGTACCCAAAGTGTCAATATTTTGTGTGGCCACCATTATTGTTCGGCACCGTCTTAACTCTATTGGGCGTTCACTAGAGCTTCACAGGCTGCCACTGGAATACATTCTTCCATGATGACAACACGGAACGGGTAGATGTCAGAGACCTTGCACTCCTCCAACTTTCGTTTGAGTATGGCCCATAGATGCTCAATAGGTTTTAGGTCTGGAGACATGCTTGATCTTTACGCTCATTTTCTTTAGAAAGGTAGTGGTCGTCTTGTGTTTGGGCTCGTTATCGTGTTGGAATACTGCCCTGTGGTCCAGTTTCCAAAGGGTGGGGCTACAGGTCATGCTCTGCTTCAGTCGGTCACAGTACATGTTGCCATTCATGGTTTCCTCAATATCTGTAGCTGCTCAAAACCGGCAGCACTCATGCAGCCCCAGACCAAGCAATGTAGTTGCCGTGGCACACGCGACACAATCTGAACGAAATACGTTTATCTTGGTCTAATCAGACCACAGGATATGGTTCCAGTAATCCATAATCCGTAATCCAGTCTTTTAGTCTGCCTCTCTTCAGCAAGCAGTATGCGAGCTTTCTTGTTATCTTTAGAAGAGGCTTCCTTCTGGGACCACAACCATGCAGGCCTGCTTCCAGGCAATCTCGCCTGGCTGCCTTCTCCCTGGGCACCTCCCGTACTGTGGGTGGCACTCCTGACACCTGCTCTTCTTCCCCTACTTAAACTGTCCGTGCTCTGTTGCCGATTCTCATCTTTCCCTAGAGTTTCTGTGCTCCTCACCTTCTTCATTGCTTTCTCCTTCCTTTCCCGATTCCTATCGCTCTCTCTTTCCAGTCAGCCTTAGTGTGTTTAGTTTGATACGTCCCTGTATTTACCGTTCACCCTGTTCTGTGTTTGAACTGTACATAATAAAGCACCACACACATATTTATGTCCGCCTCCTCCGTATTCCTATGAACGCTGCTTTGCCCTGGCGTTTCGTGACAGACAAACTTGATAAAGCGTACGGTGTATGGTCTGAGCACTGACAGGCTAACCCCCAACCCCTTTAACCTCTGCAACAATGCTGGCAGCACTCCTATGAATATTTTTATTTTTAAATGCCAACCTCTGGATATGACGCTGAGAACGTGCACTCAGCTTCTTTGGTAAAGATCTTAGGATCAGAACTTTGACTTTCCACGCCAGAATGTTACCTTAATTCCTTTTAACTAATAATAGTATTTTATTGAATTATTTATTTCAATTCTAATGACGTGTCAGGTTAATTGGCGTTTCCAAAGTGTCCCTAGCAAGTGAATGTGTGTGGGTGTATGTGCCATGTGATGAGTTGGTTGCTATTGCGTTGTTATTGCATAGCACCCTGTACCACCGACTATACTTTAGTGCAAAACTCACTAGGTAAGGGCACTTAAGGAGACTGAATAAATTGTCCTTGTCAAATAACCATAACCATAAAATATAAAATAACTAAATACAAGAATTAACAATACTTAATATGGATGTGCACAACTCCAGATTTTAAGTCCTCAATATGTTTGCACTCTGAATATGACCAAATGAATCAAGTGAGAACTAGTAATTCCTTAACCTATCATAACATAACATATAGTCCTCAAAAAACACAGGGATAACAATGACAAAAGTAAATAAACATTCCAAAAGTTTTGTGAGCAGTGTAGATTACTGAGCAAACAGTGAGGACAACAGTGCTAAACAACAGAGAACTCACAACTTTTACTGCTACAAAAATTGGATTCCCTGTGTATACATTCATGAAATGTATACTATATAATAAAAAAACATAAAGGGACTGTGGTAGCCTAGCGGTTAAGGTACTTGATTCTGCCCCAGAAGGTCAAAGGTTCAAATCCCACCTCTGCCAAGCTGCCACGGTTGGATCCTTAAGAAAGACCCTTAACCCGCAACTGCTTGAGTTGTAAGACTGTGTTCATTGTAAGTCGCTCTGGATGAGGGCGTCTGCTAAATGCTGCAAATGTAAATGTAGTTAATGTTCACAAAATTCTCCCAAATCCCCCAAACACTATGCTCCATATAAAAGAAATTACTAGAATCTTCTTTTTGCAGTCCAGTGTGTTGTTCCTATACTGTCGCCTACACCCTGCCATCTCAACACCTGGCATTTTACCGCATACAGTCACAACTGTACAACAATTCTGGACCTGTGCCAAATACACATAATTACATTTTAACACTCTGTAATGTTAATTGGCTTGGCAATGAATCTGAATCAAAATGATAAATGATTTTACAGTTTCCTAGTGTATAATTACTTATTACGCAAATTACGCAATTTTGTTTATTACAGGTGTTTATATTTCAAATACTGCATTTT
>JAUZST010057665.1:0-23719 GCA_034779995.1 Parotocinclus haroldoi | reverse complement strand
GTGGTGGGGCGCCCCCCCCCCCCCCCCCGCCCATCCACCTCATTCTGTGTTTGTGCTCCATGCATGTCATTCACACCAGCCATTCTTCTCTTGCAGATTGATGTCTTGAGTCTGGAATCTGTGCTGGGTCGAGTTTCTCTTTTATAGAATAATGGAACTTGCTGTTTGTACGAATAGCCAAAACTCCACGCGATTTTAGATCGAACCAGTTCCCACGAGCCTTCACAATCGCACAATGGCAGCCATGTTGTTCACACGTACAGAGTAACTGTTCAGTACATATTCTCATGTTATGCCTCTTATAAGTATGTGCATAGAAATTATGATTTAAACAAGTTTTATTTGTGTTTCACCACACATTCTTTTCGTAAATATCTATAACTGGGCACATAGAGTGCTCTCGGAAGTGGATAAAGATAGATCGACCTTTTCTGGTTCATCCACCTGTGCGGTTTATTTAGAGGACCGATGGGTTGGTTTTGTGTGTTCAGGTGAGCAGAACTCTAATATGATCATATCTCCTTAAGAAATTTGCTTAACAATAATAGAAAACTTGATGCATGTCCACTTGGCATAATGGTTTTAAATCCTTTCGTGAAGGATTTTATTTGTTATAAATATAGCGACTGCAAGAAAATCGGACTGTAGCACTGTCAGTAGTTTGGCTTCAGGTTTGCGTTTGAGCACTAATAAAATAAATTCTTAACATGGCCTCTGAACAGAAGATCTAGAAGTAGCATTGAGTTTTATACAGGAGTACAGTAGTTGCATACATTAGTGTTCTGGCTCGTGTGCACGCCTTCATACGTAATTGCAGTATTTGCCCCTGCGTTTTTAACCGCCGGCCCCCCCTCCTGTTCTGGTTGTGGGGAGTCCAGAGCCTGTCTCCGAAATCCTGTTGCAGCCCTCCAGCCCGTAACCCTCTTCTGGCCCGAAGGCACAGACCTGAACCCAGGTCAGCTGGTGGATTAGACTGGCAAATTACAGCTGAGAAATTAAAAACTGAGAACAAGGAAAGAATCCCCTGCAGGTTGAGCCAACATGGCTGCCATGCCGTCTATCATGATTCCATCCCGTCACATCCTTCAGACACCGCACGTCTCTTCCTCTCTCGTTTAGTTTTGTCTCATGTCTGCTGTTCTGTTCAATAAAAAGCATCAAGCAGCTTCACGTCGCTTTGTTCTCTTTTATATTCTGTAGGTCTCATAACAACAAACTACAGTCTTCAGCTTCATAGAACACAACCACATGTTAACACGTCCTACAGGAGTTCTAGGGGTTAGGGAAGGGGGGGGGGGGGAATCAGGCCTCTTGGACATCCGACACGTTTTCCGTTCTTTCTCTCTCTCTCCGTCTCTCGGCCCAAACCGATGGTTCTTCCCCCGTCGACCAGCATCTCGTACGACTGCAGCCACAGCGGCTTGGACGGGCGACCGATAAGCTACATGAAGCATTTTGTAGTGTTTGTTACCTCAAAGCAATGACTTTTGAACAGGACTCCCTGTTTTTTATATCATGTTTGCGTAAACTAGGGTCCAGGTCTCTGTATACCTTTCACGACAATGCCATGATTTCATGTGATGTACAGAAGGTGGATTTTGGACACACCCGACTGGTCATTGGAGGATTGAGTAAGGATGCCTAAAAATGTAGTGAACAATCCAGATGCAGCAAGAGTGACTGAAACGGGCGAAGCTTAGCTCAGTCGGAAGGCGTTCTGTTTATATGTCTTTTCTTTCTTTCTTTTTGTAATACAACTGAAGAAATATTGATGTATATGAATCGTAAATAAATGGAAAGTGTTCTTTCCCCCTACACTGAATATGTCTGCAGTGTTTGATGTGAAATCTTCATGGTACACACAATCTTCCCGGCGGTGCCTCGTGGTTAGTGCGGTTTTGCTCGTTCTCCTTGTGCCTGTGGATTTACTCGGGGTACTCTGGTTTCCTCCTACGTTCCAAAGACGCGCGTTAGGCTTTCTAATCCGGCCCATGGCTAGTGTGCTGATAAACCTGTCCATTATGAATATAGCCATTGCTGTTCGGAAATGTTAAATAAACGTTAATATAATGCTTTTAACAATACGTATTAGAACAGTGGCACAAGCTCACAGCTCCAGAGATCCCTCGTTGGTCCCCAAGCTTTGTCTCCAGCTCTGTGCAGTTAGCATGTTCTCCCTGTGTCTGCCTGGGTTTACTCCTGGTGCTCCGGTTCCACCCTCATCGAAAAGACTTGGGTTCACTCTACTGCTCTTCATCAACAGAAACCATTCCACCAGAGTGCAGGAACTCCCTCCATCGTTTGGACATTAGGAGACGATGTCCTTCCAAGGGCCTCCCACTGAGGACTCATTTTACAATCTACTGTGATATAGTTTAGTTAATTTAACTACTAATTTAAATTCTATTATTGGTTTGTTATTTAAATGATTTACCTATATTTAGCTATAATTTAATATACTTAAGTATTTATTTAATTAACGTCTAGGCCACCCATGGAGGTCGGGTCCCCTGAGTCTCGGTCCTCCCAAGGTTTCTTCCTTCTGCTTTCAGAGAATTTTTCCTTGCCACTGTCACCCTAGGCTTGCTCAGCTTGGGACTGGCCTTTTAAGATATAATAATATAATATTGTAAAGCTGCTTTGAGGAAATGTTCCGTTGTAAAAAGCGCTATATAAATACATTTTAATTGAATTGTTAGGATACTATAACTTGGCCCAGGGTAAATGGGTCGAAATGGACATTAAATTAAATATAAACAAAACCTATTAGACTAGATATTAGTGCTACTCAGTTGACAATTAGTGCACGTAGATAATAGTAAATATTACGAATTGGATAAAATATGAAGTACATAAAATGTACGGTGGCTAGAAGAGCTGATATTATAGACCATTTGGACTAGTCTCGAAAGTTTATCGCATCGTCAGGAAGCCAGGACAGCAAAACACCAGGATATCAGAAAAGGCTGTATGAGAAACTGTTGGCATGTAATTAACATGGAGCAGAAACTCAGTTTGTTCTTAGATACAACAGGAAGCCGGTGGAGTAACCTCAGTAAAAGTGTTGGGTGAGAAACCAGAGGGGAACAGGATTCTGAATGCTCTGTACAGGAGTGATGGAACGTCAAGGTAGACCAGAAAGGAATATTTAGGTCACACCAAAAATCTTTCTGTGTGGGCCAGATGAAGCAGAGATGCTGTCTGCTGGGCGGCCCAGCATCAGGGAGTTCTTCGCAACAAGCTAGATAAGATTTTGTGAAATGTATATGAGCTGGCTGGAGGGATGAGCTGTAGAGGTGAGTCTTATACACATAGCACTGATATGAAAACTTATTTTTAATCAATGCCCACAGTGACTTAGTGTAGAGGAAAAATGACCCGACGGGATGAACTGGGGTCTTTTCTGGATACGCCCTGGATATGCCAAGAAAACATTCACCACACTCCACCAGCCTGAACCTGGTAGGAAGTGTTCGTCTGTTCATGCTGCTGTGCCAAATTCTGACCCTCCCTCCCATCAGCCTGGTGCTACAGAGATTTAAATATGACCAGGCCATGTTTTTCCACTGCTCAGTGATCCTATTATTGTGCCTTTTTGCCCACTGGAGTCTTTGCTTTCTGCTTCCTTAAAGAGCAGCAACTTTCCATCTGCTGTTATAGCCCATCCACGTTAAAGAATGATCCGTGATGGACTCAAATACAGTGTATTTGGCTGCTAGAATGTTTCATCGCCTCCTTCTCTGGCCCCCTTATTTGACTAGTGATTTACATACACAGGATCCCCTTTAGCTAGATGTTTTTCCTCACACTCATCCATCACATCATTTTCGGTATAACCTCCTCTGCATGACACAAGGCCACAAGGTCGGCTGTTTTTTTTTGTTTTTTTTTTAAATACTGGTCCTAGCACCAAAACCATGCCTTACTCAAAGTCTACTCCCATTTTAATCTGAGACTTGTCTTGTGCTGCGCTCACGTGTCTAATTTCCACACAGGGAAAGTCCTATGGTGGAAGAGCAAATGTCTCTAATAAAGTGGTCACTCGCAGTGTGTAGATGACTTATGCAGGTTATCCATGATGCTCCGGTTAAACAGAACTACACGTGCAGAGCTTATTAGCCGTCCTAGAAGTTTCATTAAATGACATGCCACGTTTGTGCCGCACGCTGGTTGGCAGGCAGATCTCGCGAGAACGACGCGTGACTAGGTGGTGCATTGTGATTTTTTGAATCGGTCCAATTGAGCGCTGCTTTTACTCAAACAGACCAATGAGAGCGCAGAGAGCGCGATTTAAAGCTCTGTACTACAATCCTGCTACTCACTTCTCCTGCTCCAACACGGTGAGTTTGCCTCTTATCACTTTAATAAGCCGTTATAATGGCATTCAGCTCTTTTTGTTTTATCTCTTTAGACGAGCTTAAAGTTAAACTTTAGGGTTTTATGTGTGAGTATTTTTTTTTCGGCCGTTGCTCGTGCCTGCATCCTAAGGACCTTGGGTTGATTTTCTGTATTTTTGTAATTTTTTTTGTTTGTTTCCCCCCAGGTTTTTCCCTCTTCTCTCGGTTCCACTTATCCAGCTTTTAACATGTCTGCTGCTAATGAGAACAGCCCCCGAATCACCCAGTTCAAAAATAAAGGAAAAGATGCCACTGTGAGTACTTTAGTTGAACTTGACCTTGTGCCTACTAACAGCACGACTTAAATCTATAATATATATGTAGCTTATTTATTTATGTTAATCCCTACACTTATAGAAATCCTGTAAGCGACGTCGAAGGTGTAACTGCTTTCTTTATTGCAACTTAATTGTCTAGAACTGTGATCACTGGAAACAATTAGGACTTGAGCTTCTAAACCAAAGATTAATCTGCAATAAATGCTTGATATGCACTCAACTGGATTTGGCTCTCCTTTGCGAACGATTGTTTAAAGTAATTTAACCAGATGTTTAATCTAGGTTGTTCTGGTTAAATAAGAAACAAATAAGCTGAATTTATTTTATGTAAATCCTATACATGTAGAAAAATCCTGTACTATTATTATTTGCTATATAATCTGGAGTAGGCTCCAGAGCTCTAGGTTCAAGTCCTACTCACTGCTTCTCTAGAATTTGCACCATAAAATGTGACTCCTCAGGTTTGAAGTTCATACCAGTGTTGATGAAAAGTAAAAGGGGAGAACTGACAAGCTTATCAAATAGTTTCTATTTTTAAATATTCTCTTTAAATGCTGTATTCAAGAAAAAAGCCGAACTTAACGGGCTTGGGCTGTTTTGTGTCGGCCCTGGACACCCTGCCATTCTGAGGGATTGGTGGGTGATCACCACCTGGCCTGTCTGCTCTTGTACAGCCGACCCTTGTGTTTGGACATCACTTGCAGACAATTATACTGTGGCTAATTGTTTTTTAGCTTTAGTTTTCTTTAGTTCTGATGCTTCCTGTGTGATTAACAACCAGGACACGCCTTAATCCCAATCATGCACAATTGCTTAGCTATAACCGACGTGGAAACCGATAGTCTGGGTTTAAGGGGCGAGGGGGGGGGGGGGAGAGAACTGATCCAAGTCCTCATGTTGTCTTATAATTGATCTGAACCTGATTGGACTGTCCTCTGCTCTGCCATACTTGTCTAGTCCGATTTCAATTGAAATAAGCGTAGGTACATAATAATAGGTACATAATCATTACCTTACTGTGTAAAGTGAAATACACATTTTAACTTTTGTTACTTAATTGAAATCCTGACATGGATGTATGCATTTTTTTTTAACTTTTAGACCAATGGAAAGACATGGGTGTTGTTTCATCAGTCTGGCTCCACCTTAGACGTTTTGGTTTTGCAGCTAGTGGTAGTTGGTATTGTTAGTTTTCTTGTTACCTCATGATCGTTAGACCACTCCCTCTACTGTTCCATACCAAAAAAAGATCCATAATGATATTGGAAATAAGGTGTTCTTTCATCTTCCATGCAGCAATGTGCAGTCTCATGGTGGCCCAAGTTCACGTCTCTAAATGGGTGTAATAAAATGGAACGTGCCACCCTGGCATTCCGAAAAGCGGAAGCTCTGAATGTGACCATGATCAGCTTTCACCCATGGTGGAAGCGGCAAATTTCAGTTACTTTTGTTTGAGCAGCTCTCGATTCCTCTTGGATTCACCTCCAGTTGAGTTGAGATTCGACTTTATGCTTCATAGGAGCTGAGGCGTCGGCGGATTGAGGTGAACGTGGAGCTCCGCAAGGCAAAGAAAGACGAGCAGATTCTGAAAAGGAGGAACGTCAGCACTTTGCCAGACGAGGCCACGTCACCGCTGCAGGAGAAAAGTCAGAACTGCCAGGTATAATCGAACTGCAACGAACAGTCACAAACAAGCCTCAGTGGGTAGCACAAGCATCTCGTGGATACCAACTAATGAAGCAAAATCGTTATGCAGGCTCAGCACTGGACAGTGGAGGAGATTGTAAATGGAGTTAACAGCAACAATCTTGAAGTTCAAGTGCAAGCAACCCAAGCTGCAAGGTAAAGTCGAATCACTAATGAAATTGTAACGCACGTCACTCAGTCCCCGACGGGACTTTAACGTTTGCCTTGATTCCAATTTAAGGAAGCTGCTGTCTAGAGAGAGACATCCTCCGATTGACCGGATCATCAGTGCAGGCCTGATCCCCAAATTTGTAGGCTTCTTGGGGATGACCCAGTCTCCACCTATCCAGTTCGAAGCAGCCTGGGCCCTCACCAATATTGCGTCTGGAACGTCTGATCAGACAGCAGCCGTGGTGCAAGGGGGTGCAATCCCAGCTTTTATCAGTCTGATTTCATCACCACATGCTCATATCAGTGAACAGGCTGTCTGGGCTTTGGGGAACATTGCTGGTGAGTAAGATCTGCCTTTTTGGAAAAAGGGAGGAAAACAAACAAACCCTGAAACACAACTTGAATCACTTGTCTTGTTTTTAGGTGACGGCTCGGGCTATCGAGATAAAGTCATCAAGCATGGTGCTGTCCCTCCCCTGTTGAGTCTGCTTGCTGTGCCCGACCTTTCCGTGTTTGCCGTAAGTGTGATAATGGACAATCCTGCCGGGCATTCAAATGGTTTTTAATCGTATATGCAGTTTTTGGACATGGAGCTGCTTGGAATGAACTTGCATACAGAGATTTTTAATTCATCCTGACATGTTCCGGTCGAGGAGCTTTGGAGTTATACATGGATTCATCTGCAGTTTATTCTGCACGTCTTGTCACATGGTTCCTAGTGCAGATTTTTTTGCTTCATGGCCTGTAGTGGGGCAAGTGCAAACTGTCGGCCATTTAATCTGTAGAGGCGCCATCCATCCAATAGGTGGCGGCAGGATCCCGCATGTACATGTCCACTGACACTCCTAGTCTGGAACTTTGCCGGTCCAAACTTGGCTGTGCTCGGGAGATCCAAGTGGTTTTTAATGACAAACCCATCAGAAGTTCTAAACTACATTATGAAATTGGAGACAAAAGTCATTACCGCTGTGTGGACCCCTAATGGGAGCACAGGCTCCCTGGGCCCTGGGTTGGTTCAGTTACCTACAGGGTGGTGTGGTTACCCCAGTGGCCTCGCAGCTAGAGGACCAGAGTCCTGGCTTGGCTGCTACCTGTGTGGTGTTTGCATGTTCTCCTTTTGGTAGTATTGCCTTTCTCTAATGAAATAATTGAAAGATATTAAATTCAATGAGCAAAAGGTGCTTCTGAATCGTACAGTCCCCATCCTGATCATCTTCACTGCTTGGAATGTGTGTTCCAAAAGAAATGGAAACCGAGCATCTGGTGGTGATGAACTTTGAAATGACCTTTTGACAGCTTTCTACAACTGGAACATGCATTCTACCAGCTTTAAATAACAATGAAATGGATAAAAGGCGAATGGCATACGAGATGTGCTTACGTGGTGAAAATGCATGGAGAGAAATGATTGATCTGCTCTTCCAAAACTAAATATAATAATGATAGTATTACCTTTGTTTGAATGCTTGATCATTTAAGCTAGTGCCCTCTTGTGGATGTTTTTAATTAGTTTTTATTTTGTACTTTAAAATAAATCAAATGTACACATTTGACATAAAGGTGTACAGCACTTCTCCGAAATCGATATGCTTGTTGATCAAGGTTTAGTTGTTCATGCTCGTTTCCGTTCTCTTAAGTCTGGTTACCTGAGGAACGTCACCTGGACCGTCTCTAACCTGTGCCGTAACAAGAATCCTGCACCTCCTCTTGAAGCTGTGCAGCAGATCCTTCCCACACTCATCCGCTTGTTGCACCACAATGATAAGGAGGTGCTGGCAGACACTTGCTGGGCTATCTCGTACCTGACTGATGGTCCTAATGAAAGGATCGAAGTGGTGGTCCAGACTGGCTTGGTTTCTCGTCTGGTGCAACTCCTGGGCTCTGGAGAGCTTTCCATTGTGGTACGTGATCTGTTATTTCTCTATTGCCATGTCTTTAATGTAAAGCCCTGGGAGGAAAACTGGCTGTTAACTTTGGTTAGTCGTTAAATCTCAATTCTGCCCGTGAATGCGCCTATACAGCCTCTACCTCGACACATGAATGGACTGTTCTCCTGTTATTGGTAAACCTCAGTTCAGATTGTAACTAGATGAGACCCAGTCAGATTAAACCCAGACTTTTCGACCCTCAGACTCCAGCGTTGCGCTCCATTGGCAACATTGTAACTGGAACAGACGAGCAGACCCAGGCAGTGCTGGATTCCGGTGCTCTCACCATGTTCGCCAACCTTTTGAGGCACCCCAAGAACAACATCCAAAAGGAGGCTGCTTGGACCATGTCCAACATCACTGCAGGCAAGGACACGCAGATCCAGGAGGTCATCAATGCAGGCCTGGTGCCCTACCTGGTGGAGGTGCTCAAACGGGTACGTTGACCTACCTGTAAAAGATGTCTCGGATAATCGGTTCTGACGTGTGCAATAATAACGACCTTTGCATTTACTGTTAACTAATGATGCGTCAATGTTAAAATAAAGGAGCAGAAGGGTTCATGTTAGGTTGGACCAGAGAAAAACCAATAGAGCACAAACGAAGCTTCGGAACAAAGGCTTCATAACCTTGGAGTGCTCAAAGCACGCGAGGACAGGCAAAGCTAAGCACAAGGGCATTTGTGGCAATGTTTCAGAGACGCGAGCATTGTGAACTTGAATTGCCTGTCATTGCAACTGTCTTTTTGCCTCACACACTTGAGCAGAGTGAGTCTTGGTATGGAAACCAAGCAGCTTGGATTAAAGGCTTTGTTTATGGGACCAACCGTGTCGATTTGGCAGTGCTAGGACGGCTCCTACTGCGCTTTCCTACTGAAATGGAGCATTGTTGCCCCCCTCTGAGCAAACTATTGGCTGCCCTTGTGCTCTCCAATAAAGCTGGTACCTGTGATTTGCCCTGCTTCAAAAACGGGATCAGATTAAGGAATTTTGGGGCAGGTTAATCAATGATGGCAGCACAGGACAGAGTTGGGGTAAAAATCTGAACGTTAAAATGAATGATAAAACGCTAGCATGCAACTAACGTGGTGTTCTGGTGGCGCAGTGGTCTAATGCACTAGTTGAAGTCCCAATGGTGTGTCAGAATGGAGTCATGACACATGCAGACGTGATTTAAAGGGGAGGCTGGTCAAGGGATCGTGTCCGTTCTCCCCATGTCCACATCGCAAAGGCATGTTTTGGGTCAACTGGTGTCTCCCAGTGCAAGTTTGTGTGCACATGCTCCTAGATGGTCTACTATCCAGTGGCAAACCCAGACTTTTACCTCGTGCTGCTGATCAGCCCATGAACTACATTGTCTGGAAATGTGGTAGTTTAGCAGTTAAGGCACTGGACTCTAGACCAGAACGTCTAGGGTTCAAATCCCACCTGTGCCACAGTTGGGTCCTTGACCCAACAATAGCTTGGATTCTAAATCTGGAATAATTGTAAGTTGCTCTGGATAGGAGCGTCTGCTAAATGCCTTAAATGGCTACACACTGAATGAGTGACTTGTTCTCTTGCAGGGGGATTACAAGACTCAGAAGGAGGCCGTGTGGGCTGTGACCAACTACACCAGCGGTGGCACCATTGAGCAAGTGATCTACCTTGTTCAGGCCAATGTGCTGGAGCCTCTGCTCAATCTGCTATCTGTGAAGGACAGCAAGACCATTCTTGTCATTTTGGATGCACTCAGTAACATCTTTCTGGTATGTCACGTTTTGGAAAGCGGTCCACGCCGGTTTGGGTTTTGCATGGCTTGTCGCTAACTTTTGCGCTTTCTACCGGATTACTAGGCTGGTGAGAAGATTGGTGAGACTGATAAGCTGTGTCTGATGATCGAAGAATGTGGAGGGTTGGATAAAATCGAATCTCTGCAGACTCATGAGAACGAAATGGTATACAAGGCATCTCTCAATATTATTGAGAAGTACTTCTCCGGTGAGGTAAGTGTCTGGTTACTTTAAAAACATCTTATAGATGCAACTTGTTTGAACTGCAGTTATGTGCAAGATTTCATGTAGAATCGCATTAATTTCAATGGATTTTTAATTGAACGATTTCAAATCAGCCTTCCTGTGTGACTACACTTCATTAGTTCACTGCAGTGGAGGGCTACAAAAATGGCACCATGTCACTAATTAGAGAGACTGAGTGATGGTCAAAACGGATGGGATGCCAGTCCATTTCAGGACCTTGTATATTACATGTAGTCCCCTTTTTATTAAAAAAATATTAAAAACAGTCCACCAAAAATATTTTGACTTGAATCTGATAATGCCTGGTCAGGTGACATGACATTCATTACAATACTCTTCTGTGAAAAAAGTGAAACTCTGGTGGGACTTGAGGAAACTTGAGGCAATGAGATCTTTTTCTTCCACTAATTTTGTTGTAATTTGGTAGTAATTTATTTTTTTTTTTCCCCCCAAACCATTTCACTGTAGGCTACACTAATTACAGTATATTGAACTCGTTAATGTATACTTGTGATTGAGATTGTTTAGACAAATCCATAAATCAGAGAATATATATCTATCTACAAATTAGAATCCCAGTCTGGGCTTCAAACCCAGGTCCTCTGAATCGGTTGTTGCAGCCGGCTTGTACCGCCAACCTACCCACATCCTCAGTTGGCCGAGAACCCCTTAAGAATTTGTGCTGTAAAAATTGGCATTAAGCTTTGGATGGTGAGAATGTGGAACCCTCTGTATTCTCCTTTTTTGATTTTACCCCTCTCTCTCTCACACCCAGGAGGGAGAGGACGAATGTGTGGCACCTGAAGTTACTGTTGACGGCTACGCTTTCCAGATAAATGAAAATCAAAGCAATTTCAACTTCTAGTCTGTTTGTACACTACTGTTTGTCTTTTTCCCCAGTCTGTGGTCCTCTGACTTTGTTCTATAAACCTGTACATATGGAACTGTCTGACTTTTATGAGTTTGTAAATAAAGGATGAAACGGTTGCTGTCTGTTTACGTTCCTTCCCACTAATCAGGAGTGTTCCAATCTCTCGACCACTGCCGGGTGCTTGAGTAAGGCCCTTAACCCTCAACCACTGATTGTTTGCAAATTTAGTGTCTAATGATCAGGAATGTATAATTAAAAGTTAAATCCTACTTTTGTGCAGTCCTTTCATTGTGCTAGATGCTTCATGGTTGAGGCTTGCTTCTGCAGATTTGGAAGGCTGCATGTTCAAATCCTATCTTTAAACTGCCATAAGAGGGGCACCTAGCAAGCCATAATGCTTTATTTAATTATGAGCTCCATGCTTGGATCTGGACTAGTTACATGAAGGATTAGTGACTAAGGCAGCTGCCAGTTTAGATCTTTGCTCTGTGCAGTTTTTAGAGCTGTGACTCCAAATGCTGTGCTGTAATGGTGGCAGAGTTTCATGGTTAAGGCTCTGGACTATTAAGATTGTAACTGTTTAATACCAAATAAAAAAATAATCTGTGCCAAGCTGCAACAGCTCGATGTTAAACACCTACCCGAAAGACTAGTTTGATTTTTCTGTATGTATTACGAATACACTGCTGGCCAACAGAAACCTCAAAATGAAATCTCCCCCAGTTTCTGTGAGCCACATATCTGGTACCACAGTGGGGACTCGGCTGGCTTGTTTACTTAATGATGGGATCTTGTTCAGAGTTCAAATCCCACACTTCACAAGCTGCTATAGTTTGAGAGGGGGTCTACTTAAATTGTGTGTATTCAGGTATTTCTGGGGTGTGGGTGTGCTATTTTTTTTATTTTTCTAAGTGCTTAACACAGATGGCCTACCCTCTCCAGGGATCCCAGGTTTGATCCAAGCCTTGGGCTCCACCTCCTGGGGGTTTTGTCCTCTGGATGTTATGCTTGTTTCCAACCAAGTTGCAAAGACATACGTTGTTGTGGCCATGTGGTTTAGGGTTCAAATCCCACCTCGGCCAATCTGCCACTGCTGGGCCTTTGACCCAGCATTTTTAATGCGGTAGCAGCTTAATCAGTTTATAGAAGGGTGCCTTCTAAATGCTGTGAACCTAAAAATGCTAATTGGTTGTTAATTAGTTTTGAGTTTAAATCCCAAAGTTGGTTGGGCCTGGAGAGGCCATGTTTATTTTTATAGTTTAATCTTTTAAGTTACGCACCTAATATGACGTGTGCAGCTCTAAAAGAAGCCAAATAGTAGTCCTGCTACTCCTGTGGTGTTTCCAAATAGTTGAGCAACTTTTTTTATTCGGTTATTTTGAATTCATATGTCTTTTCACTTATCTGGTGGGTAGCACCGCTGCCTCACAGCAAGAAGATCCCGGGTTCAATCCCAGGGTGGAGTCTGCATGTCCTCCCTGTGTCTGTGAGAGTTTACTCTGGGTATTCTGGTAAGGTTATATGTGCCCTGCAGGGATACACCTGCTCAAGCCTGCTGTTTAAAGAGTACACCCATGACCAACCTAGGATAAGGGACTAACGAGTGAGTGAGAGTATTGAGGGGGGGGGGGGGGCTTCGAGGTGGTTGGTACATAGGGGGTAAGACTAGGGTAATAATGACGTCATCGAATTGACGAACTGCACGAGCGCGGCTCTCCAGATCTCAACTTTCCACTCACATCCCTCCCTCTCTCTCTCTCTCTCTCTCTCTCTCTCTCGGCGGGGTGAATCAGATCACTGCTCTCGCTCTCTTTCAGTAAACCTGAACGTACAACTGTGAGCGCTGAAGCAAACCTTCTCATAGCCCAAGCTGCATGATCCTGCAGACTGAGCGCGGTCGCTGTGGACATGGCAGTGTGTGCAGACACATCCGGGCCTCTGCTGCGGGACTCCATTATTCTTAATTAACACATACACACACACAGACAGAGACAGAGCATCCGCTGCTAGCTCGGCGCGTTTGAGACTGACCCCCCAAAATTAAGGATTTTCCCAACACATAAGCTCTGCGCTCAAGCTGGAAGCTTACGGAGATGTCTAACCAAGGAGGACGGAGAAACGGACCCGTGAAGTTGCGTTTAACAGGTAAAGAGACAATTCCAGTCTTGGCTGCTTAGCTAACGCTTGCTAACAGGCGCAGTATTTGCTACCAAGTTGCACTTCCGAGGATACATGGGGTAATTATTTAGTTTGTCTGGTTGTAACATTCGTCTGGGTGCAGTTTTGATTTCTCGGTGTTAAACGGCGAGTTTGGGGTCTTTACTGCTAGAACAGCTTGCCAGTTTTTGCTAACGTGGCTAAGCAGAAAGCCCGCTGCCCGAAATAACGCATAGCGCTGCAGCTCAGAGCAGGTACTTCTTTACATTTGGGCTATTCTTTCTGTAATACTGTACTGTAATTCGTATAAAATATTCATGTGAGCCCTTGTTCATTGAGACTGGCAATTGCAGGCGCATACGCTTCTTGGCGTTTCTGTGTTTGGTTAGCTAGCTGGCTAACGGAGTCAGCCTCAGAACCGCGAGGGATACGTTTACTTTTGGGGTTAATGGTTCACAGACTTTTCAACCCCCAAAAAACCATATGTGCGCCTAACTTGCTGTTAAAGTCGCGCTATAATGAAAATGTAACTCGAGTTTGACTTCGTAGTCAGAAGAAAATGCCCTGCTGTTCATTTAAGTGGTCGCTAAGGCTTGTATCGTTCCTGAACGCGTCCGGAATAAACGAGTCGCGGTTACGATTTTATTCTCACACCAAGTCGCACTCGATTACAAAGACCCCGTTCTTAAGCCTCATACCTTCAGCTCTGCAGCTTTTAAACCGCTCCTCAGGTTCGGACCTTTTATAAGCAGTGCTGTGCAGAAGGCACAGAGGCACCCTGGTTTTGTATCACGCTCGTCCTAGATGTTTATTTTTATAGTTCTAAGTTATGCACCTAATATAACGTGTGCAACTTTAAAATAAGCCAAATAGTAGTCCTGCTACTTCTGTGGTGTTTCGAAATAGTTTAGCAACTGTTTTATTGTTATTTTATCAGAATTCTTATATCTTTTCACTTATCTGGTGGGCAGCATGGGGGGCTCGGTGGGGCGGCACCGCTGCCTCACAGTAAGAAGGTCCCGGGTTCAATCCCAGGGTGGAGCGGCCTGGGTACTGTCTGTGGGGAGTCTGCATGTCCTCCCTGTGTCTGTGAGCGTTTACTTCGGGTACTCCGGTTTCATCCCACAGTCCCAAAGACATGCATGTTAGGTTAATTGATGTCTCTAAATATATGAGAAGTCTTGAGATTAACTTCTGTATGGATATAACCCAGTGTTTGTGTGTCGCTAAGATAACCACTGATGCCAATAAAGAAGCAAACAAACTAACAATCCTGATGATCAGTTATGTTTAGTCATACGTTTGGGCCCATGGAATGAAATGAAGTTTGTTTGCTTGTGATTTGGCTTCTTTAACCTCACTATCAGCATCAGTGGCCATCTCAGTGACACACAAGGTTATACCCATACACAAGTTCATCTCAGGACTAGTTATATATATATATATATATATATTACATCATCAGGATTGTTAGTTTGTGTGACTTTATGCACTTACGATTAGACGTCTTCATAACCAAACAGTTCATCTGTTGCTGTGGTTGAGTGAGAAGGCATCAGTAATTTTTTTCTCGCTGTCCAACTCTTGTTTATAGCCAAGAGTGCCAGGTTACTCGTTTGAGTCCCCACTACTGTTCCGCAAATAGTTTTTCAAATGATGTAGCTTTTATTAAAACTTCTCTGCTGATTTCTATTTCTAAGTTTCTATGTGGGGTATATTTGAAGAACTGGACATCTCGCTCATCTCGGTCCTCTGACCCTGATCTTCACAAAAACCGAACATCACCTAAAGCCCTAGGTTCACCATCACGTCCATATATTGAGTCTTAATTCATGGACGGTTTACTTACGCTCCATTATGAAGGCTTTTCAGTTTCCGAGTTACCAAAAAGGGTAAGGTTAAAAGATCAAAGCATGCTGCACCCATATGCTTAATCGGGCTTTATGGGTTTGCTTTATTAATAGTTTTATTTATCTTTAAAATATGTTATGGTATTCACACAAGCGCACAAAAATCATAGGGCTTTTCTTGCTGTGCGTGTACTATGGCTACCTTAGGGGTAGGAATAGCACCCCCAACATCCTTCGGGGCCACCCATGACCCGGAGAAGACACAGCACAGACGTAGGTGTCGGGCGTAATTAAACGTGTGGGTGTGCTGCGAGTGGTTTGAGCAGGTGAATTCAAATCTGCTATAAATCGGCCAATTTTGAGTTTACAGAGCATTTTAAATGCCTTGGTCCTGTCCAGATACAACCCTGTTACTGATAACGTGAAATTCTCTAGCGTAAACGGGGTCAGTGGTTTTATCAGAGGTAAGGGTGTTATTAGCCGTGACACACCTAAAACCTCTTACCTATGATCAAATCGCTACAGCGTAGATACTCGTGGCTTATTGCTTTTATGAAGGGGCAACAAATCCAATAGAGTTTAACAATTGATTGTACTAATATTCAAAAGTAAGTGTTTTGCAGTGCAGCTTTTTTCCCCCTAAAATTGTAGTTCCTGCCTGTTCAGTCCTTCACAATAGCCTGCAAGCTGCTGAAACCAGGACTTCCATTCTGTTTTCCATTCTTCAGTGTGTGGCTTTTAAATGATCTGCTTTAGCTCTTTCTCAGTGATTCCTTTAAAGTCAGCAGATGTGTTTTTTCTCAGCACACCAAAGCAGCCAGCCCACATCTTAAGTTTACACCATTCGTCCACAGCGTAAATCAAAGCTGACCTCAAAAGCTCATACTTGCGCTGTTCTGCGTACTAGCTGCTCAGTGTTAACTCTTTTGAACACCTGGCATGTTAACACACACTTCAGCTGTCACGGGGCAGGCACAGGTATCTATACTGACGTTTATGCAGCGGCTCAGCCATTCACATTTTCAAACTGGAATGCTTCATCTCTTTAGTTTTACTCATTCGCCACTTTATTTAACAGAGAATTGTCCTCTCGTTTTTGTGAGCAGTATCCATTACCACTATACTGAACCCGTGGGGTACTCTGCAGTTTGGGAGTATGCTGAAGGGCTGCATACCGTAGTGATACACTCTGTAATACAGTGCCCATTGGTACAGGCTTACCTGTAACTCGTTCAGAAATGGTTTGAGGAACATGGCTAAGAGTTCAAGGTGTTGATTTTCAACCAAACTCTCCACATGTCAATCCAAATTGAGCATCTGTGGGATGTGCTGGATAAACAAGTCCATAATCCACGGAGGCCCCGCCTGACAGCTTACAGGATTTAAAGGATCTGCTACTATTGTCTTGGTGCCAAATACCGCAGGACCTTTTAGAGATGATCGTCCTCCATCCTCCGTTCTCCACTCTTGGGCCACAAGCTGGAAACCTGGAATGTTTTTTTTTTTTTCTAGTTAGTGAATATTGCAGTATCTTTTGTTTGCTGTTACCAACATTGTGAAAACAACACTGAGTATTTTCAGGCTTGTACAGTTGTATTCTCTTACAAGGCACAGTCCAAGAAAGTGACTGTGCTTGAACCCTGGACTGTCTGTTTAGTACCTTAACTGCTGTACCATCACTGTACTTAAGGAACCGGTGTCAGTATCTTAGGCTCGAGCAAAGATTACCTCAGGAAAAAACCTGACCTGGCACTTGGGATCACAGGGGTCACATACTTTCATATCCAGAATAGTACACACACCCATTTCTGTTGTGCCAGATTTCACATTATACATGTAACATCTGCTGGGGAAATAATCATTAAAGAATGGCTAATGCTAACCATACACTAGAAGTTAACCTACAGACTATGATTTTGCTTAGACTAGACTTTGTGACTAGATTCATATTAGGAATATTTATATACCGTATAATTATTGTCTTTTATTAGTAATGTGCACGAAATGGGACTGTGGTAGCCTAGTGGATAAGGTACAGGACTATGGACCTGAAGGTCCAAGGTTCAAATCCCACCTCTGCCACAGTGGGAGTGAGTTCCTGTGCCTTAACCCACAATTGCTTGGTTTGTAGGTCTGTATTAATTGTAAGTCGCCCTGGATGAGGGCGTCTGCTAAATGACATAAATGTAATAGTTTTATCAGTGTTTCTAAATCTATCTTGGATTTGCATCCATCTCTCCTTCGGCCAGAAATATTCCCTGTTCTCGCTTTAGTCCTGAGGAGAGCTCGGTTATTGGTTTGTGACATTCCTGGGTTCGATCTCAGGTGGTGTGGTTTGGGTCTTTTCTGTATGGAGTTTGCAAACCCCCCACCCCTTCTATTTCTCCATGTGTGTTTTTTGTGGGTGCTCTGGTTTCATCAGTTATGCTAGATTGCCTTGAGTGTGTTTGCTTTACGATGGACTGTTGCCCTGTCTGGGGTTGGGGCCTGCTTTGCGCCCTATGCCTGCTCTTTTGCAACCCTGCCAAGGATTAAGTGGATAAAAAAGTAAACGAATGAGTGATTAAATTATTTTATCAGGACAAGCAAACCTCTCCTGATTTTATTCTGACAATGGAACTTTGTGGGCGGCCGTGAAATCGCTTGATGTTGTTTTGGTGTAAGGCCAGCATTAAAAAGTTGCCCACACTATTATAACGAACTGCTCATGAGCAACGCGTTGTTTTTGAACTGCAATACAACGCTGCCGCACAACTGCGGTTCTCAGCTCAGAAACGTCATGTTAAGTGAAGTTTTGCCCGTTTAATAACAGCACACTTTCCATTTGTACATCTCTTGGTGTAAAATGTCATAGAAATGTCCAAACCCCCCCCATGCTTTCCACTTTCATGCACTCTGTTTAAATTTGGTAACAACGTCCAATCTTTCCAACCAGACATTGATGTGCCTGCAGGTCGAATGCATGAGTCCTGTCCACACACGGGCAGTAAATGTCTGGGGCATATGTTAATACAACAGGAGAAGCAGCTGTTTACTGAACACTGGACTGTTAGTCATTTTGATAAGGAGTCGCCAACCCTTTGAGAAACTGGAACAGCGCAAGGCATTTATTTCTTTGCCCATACAAATCCATCACAAGTCCAGGGGAAATGCTGAGCTTCAGGAACAAGCTCATATTCCGGCTGTTTTTACTCCGGGGCAGCGTGTTGTGCGCTTCTGGTTAGAGATTTGGAGTTGACTTTTTAAAATGTTTATAACATCCAGATGTCACTGATGGTGTATGGATGTTTACAGAAAATGTAGGCTACAGAAACCTGGTCGTGTCTAAATGGACTGAGCTTTGTTTTCCATGGAGCCCGAGGGCCTTCGTAGGCTTCTGCCCAAATCAGATCACGCTCCCTTTGCTTCTTTGCTCTCAGGTTTAGGTTGTCCTCTCAGAGCTAATGTTTTGGCTGCGAGATTGAGACGAGAGCAGCCCTTGTTTGATCTATGTCCAGCACCTAGTGCAGCCAAATGGAATCCGCAAGCTTGTCTTGTTACTGGTGGAAAAGTTGCAGACAGAGTCGGCCCATTCTGAGGAACTGCTTTATAGCGGCGTTGCTAATGAATACTTCATAACCTAGGCGTTCTAACAGGGTAACAATACACCATTTTCTAAACGGGACCTGTTCATTTGGTGTGGTCTCGTTGGGCTAACGTATTCTGTTTAAAATGATTCGACTCTGACCTAAAGACAGTGAATATGGTCACAGGCATTTATTCACCAGAATGACGGTACACTTCCGCACGTCACTTTTCGCTCGTATTTCAAAAAAGAGCTTTTAAAAAGCAGCTCTTGCTCCATCTTGTTTGTTTGAACAGGACAATGGCTGTAGAATGCTGTCACTGAAGTATCGGGTAACAGCATTCCTGACTGCATGCTGAATTAAATATTAATGTAGCATGCAACCTGGGTTAAATACCTCCATGAAGGCTGTAGCCTATCTCGTGTTAATTGTAAACACTGGTCTAGTAGACCTGAAATGAAAACACAACGGCCTACTGATGTGAAGGGCCCTGCGACGAACTCAACAAAACTTACAAGGTCATAGAGATTAAAGGTGGCAAGAGCAAGATCTTTCTTTAGCAATAAAGGACATTCCATCACGAGTAAAGCTCAAGAAAGTCTTTTATATTTGTAAGAATGAAAAATGAATTCGGTCAGTCGGAAATCAGAACGGGCCATGAAATTTGCAGTTGGTACAGCTCTAAAAAAAAAAAGTGTGAGAATTTATATTACCAAAAGTGTTCCCTCACCCATGCACATAACTGAATTCACGTGTTCCAATCACGTCCGATGCCACAGGTGTCTAAAATGAAGTACCTAGGCATGCAGACTACTTCTCCAAACATTTGTTTGGGTCGGTGGGTTGCCCTCAGGAGCTCAGTGAATTCCAGCGTAGTACAGCGATAGGCTGCCACCTGTGCAACAAGCCCGGTCGTATAAAACTAAATATTCTAGAGTCATCCATCAGAGGTATTATAAACAAAGTGGAAGCAATTGGGAATGAGAGGAGGTTAAATGGTAGGCCACGTAACATGACGGAGCGGGTGTAATCGATTGCTACAGATCGCCAAACATAAAGTGGCATTTAGATTAGATCCAGAATAGTGCGTAGAGAGCTTCGTGGAATGGGTTCCCACGACCAAGCAGGTGCATCCAAGCCTTATATCACCAAGTATAAAAAAAAAAAGTCCCAGCCACTGAGGGTGTAGCCCTAGTGTCGGTCCCAAGCTCAGTTATTTGGGAAGGGTTGCGTCAGGAACGGGATTCTGCGCAAAAAACCTAAGCCAAATCTACTGGGTGCTGGTACGTCGTGGTGACCCCTTAACGGGAGCAGCCCAAAAGAGGATCATCATCATCAACACGGCACGTATAAACAATTTATGCAAAGATAGAACTGTTTTGGTGGAATGTTATTCCAGAGCTTTTTCACGTGCACGTGGTTTAGTCTGTTTGACATAATGCGTTTCCCCACCGGCGCTGTTTGTTGTCAAGAAGTGGCCGAGAAAGCAGAAATAGCACTGAGGTGGTGGTCTCAGTAATCATTTCAAGAAATTCCAGTTCGGTTTGATTACACAAAGTGGTTCGACTGTGATTTCAACCAAGAAGGCCGTGTTTAGTTGGTTGCAAACAACACACGTTTGTTTTTAAAGTCAACCGATGTGGCAAAACATTGCAGATCAGAGCTGGGTGCTAAAACGCATGCCATGTGTAGGTATGTATTGTTTAATAACCACAATATGTTCTGTCAAACAGGAAGCTGACCGAAATGCTCAGTGACCATAGTACGCCATATCCTATTTGAAATGGTCACATTTATACATTTTGAGATATTATAGGAGCTATTGTATATTTTAAGATCTTTGTTGTTAAAGCTAACAGATATATTTTGTAGGTTAAATGGCTGGTAAGAGCAGACTGAGAATACAAAAGGTAAAACATGTCCGCTCTAATCTTCAAACTTGCATTAACAATATAATTTTGGTAGATGTTTTGACCATCTCATTTTGTGATGGAGACCTTGAAGGCCTGACTGTTGGTTCCTGAAGGAAGCAGGATACTGCCTGTGTATGTGCTGGTCATCCCACTGTGTTCAAGGTGCTAGTGCTTCCCTCCGTCTGCCTCCTAACTTTTCCTTACCCATTCATTACGCAGTTCTTCTCTCATGCCTAATTTTCCCTTGAAGCCATATTAATATAAATGTTCGAGCTTGTTCTAGTTGTCAGCTTCCCATTGGTTCTTTGCCCTTTTGGCCCTTTCCTTGTCTACTCTTTGGCAGCAAAGCACACGGCACACCAAGCTACGTGCCTTTGCCGTTATAAATCAGCCTATTTAGTCCATTCCACTGCACAGAACTGATTTTAAACGAGTTGCTTTTTCTATACATTTCAACAGGTTTTTGTTATAGTTGCAAATGCTAAGATATAAAATGGATCCGTACGCTTAGCGCAGACGTTTATGCAGCTCTTTGATGTTCTCATAGCGTCACTTTCCATAAGGAACCTACAGTGCACTTAAAGTGGAGTTGTTTTGTGCCAAAGTAAGATCATGGCTTCGCTGACCGTGTTCAAGTATGGTAGGGATTTCAGCTATGTCAGTGTTTACACAGCATGAGTAATAAAAACACCAATTAGCTCTGTTGTACCGCCAAATTTCAGAAGTACTTTTGACCAAACAGTCCCATGTTCTGTTTAAACAGCAGAGAAAGCAAAACTAAAGCGTGCAGTGGAAAAAATGACCGTAATTGCACCTCATTTGTAAGCGAGGGCTCTCAAATGATTGAAACGGATCCAGGAATTAATGGACTGGGACTGGGTTTCCTGTTGGTTCAGCTGCTCTATGGGGATGAAAAAGAGCAAGGCTGTCGCACAATCGAGCCACCTCCGTGCCATCAGGGTTAAACGTACGGAGAGGAACTTGCACAGAAAAATTCACACGCAGGAGGAGGAGGAGGAGGAGGCTCGAGATGAGGTCATCACTGGAAGGTGAACAGCAGGTTCCTCTGGATGCATTTATGTATACCTTGCACAGTTGAGTTTATTCTTAAAAAAATATTTGCTTCACTTTCTATTTACATGGCTGACTGTGGTAATGTCCATCAGTGTCCTGTTTTACAGAATGCCATGCCGTGTGATTTTACCTCAGATTCCTTTTCTTCTCATTTACCTATTCCTGAGCTTCAGGCTATTTGGGCGATCTTGGGCCTGTACTCGGTTTTCCTGCTGACACCATAACCTATTTAAAACTCTGTGTGAAATGGGCAAATCCACACACGTTGAGCTCGAGTGTCGAAATTGAGCTTATGTGCTAAGGACCATTTTGTTTATATTTATTTGTCTCTGCTACTTGGTACAGCTTAACACGAAATTATGGTTGTCCAGGAATTCTCTAGTATCCATTCAGACACCGTGGTATGAGGAACTCTTTATTAGAGAGTTGGAAGAGGGACCATAACCAAGCACATACAGGAAATCGAGCCGGCCAACTCCTGTTATAAACAGAAATAGGTTACTGAATTGTTGTACCTTCACAGACTGAGGAAAGTGTTATTCTACAAGATTATTTGGTCAGGCAAAATATGGGGCCTTTTGTTTTCGCAGCATTTTCCATGGATTATTTATATATTTGGGCCTTGCTGTTCACGTATCTCTGAGTTAATCTTTCATACTCCTGCCCTCCTGTGCTGTTCAGAAAGCCTGAATCCCTTTGAGCACTTTTCCGATGGCTGTGTTTTGGAAAGTTCAGTCGGCGCACACTGGAATAACTCTGAGCAGTGCAGTTCCACATCAGGACATCTGAGCCCGTTCATGAATGCAGCCTCATAACTGCACCGCCGTCCAGTACCAGCTGTGTCAAGTCTGTCTACCTTCCACTGCAAATCTGCCCTTAAGCTATAACATTTGTAGTTTTCCCACCTCCCCCCCCCCTCCCCTGTACAGACTAATTTTCTCACTTCAAGAACCAGACCTTGTCTGAAGGCTTAGTTCCGTTTGGGTCCTGTCTGAGTCTCTCTGTAATGTTCTGCAGATGCTGAGGGTAACGCGCCTGCTGCCAGCATCTGCGCTCATAAACTCAGTGTTTAAAATTCAAGGGTTGCCCTCTTATGGGTCTCCTGCTCTATTTGCCCTTGAAACCAAATGCAGATGTGACTTATTGTGCCTGGCATCTTACCATGGGTCCTTTGCGTCAAAGCCAGTGGCACATTAGGAAGTGCATGCTGATCGAAGCAAAGGGTTATCAAGAATATGTAATTTTTAAAAGCCATTAAACCATTTTGATCTTGGAAGGTCTTGCGTGGGCTGTTCCAACAAAAATACACTTATCAGCCTTGACATTACAACCGCTGACAGGTGAAGTGAATAACACTGACAGCGTGTTACTCTGGACAATGTTCTGTTGGGAAACCTTGGGTCTTGGCATTCAGTTTGACATGTGTAACTTACCCAAACGTTGTTTCAGACCACACTTCATAACTACAGTGCAAAGTAGTTCTTTATGTTAAGCGGAGCTGCTAAAATGAACAATGAGTGTAGAAACAAGGAGGCGTACCTAATGATAAACTGATCAAAGTATGTATGCTGCTCACAAAAATTAGGGGATACTTCGAAATGTAATACAGTCGAATCCGGTTAATGGGACCAGCCGCTTATTGGGACCAAATCCTAAAGTACCAAAACAAATCCTATTATATACGTGTAATTTTATTCGCTTATTTGGACCAAAGAATGTGACTGCGTTTAAGGAATATGTAATATCCGTGAAGATTCCGGGGGGGGGGGGGGGGGGGGGGGGGGGGGGGGGGGGGGGGGGGGGGGGGGGGG
>JAUZST010057654.1:0-23723 GCA_034779995.1 Parotocinclus haroldoi | reverse complement strand
AGAGAGAGAGAGAGCGAGATTGTATTATTATTATTATTATTATTATTATTATTATTAATAAAACATTCTTTGTTGAAATTATTGACAGTCATGTTGGTTCTGGTGTTAAAAATAAGTAACAATGAGCATGATTAATTAATTTAATGCAATTTTATTACATTTGTGGGCTGTTAGTAGACTATGTTGAACGGTCTAAAAATAAACCATATCTCGCTTGAAACGTGTAGAAATGTATTCGTAAAAGTGACAACATAAGACACCGGATTTCACAGATCACACAGCTGTCCTGTCGCAGTTCAGGGAATCAATTCAGTTTATGGAATCGATGCATTGGGGTTGAGTCTCGATTTCTATTGTCTGGAACCACGAGAATCGATTCTTTTTGGAATCGACTCTTAGCTGGGATTGGGCCTAACAGGGCACACATCATGCAAACACTATGATGAGTAGAAAAGAGTGCATAAAGGGCTTCTACGGCTGGTAAAGTTGGTAAAGTAAAAAAGAAAAGATTCAACAAAAACGAAACGATTATATGTATTAAATAGTTAACTTATTACTAACATCATTACATACATAACTAAGGTTTTATTACAGATATTCTCTTGAACACCCCGCCTCTCCGTACGTACGTGTGTGCGCGCGCACGTCTTACGTCAGCTCGCGGAGAGGCTCGTGGTAGGCTTTGCTACCAGGCTAACAACAACAGCTGCAGCAGTGGTGCGAATGCCTACACCAAAACGTTAGCGTACACGATCCCAAAAGCTTCTATAGTCAGAATTAGTTAATTTCTTATATAGTACGTTATTCCGCAATTTTTATAGTGTGTATCTAGTGATTTAGGGGGTCTAACAGAGACCCGAATGTGGTACCTTGTTTTCTTATACTTACGTTTTCGTACTTTTCAACAGCTGGATAACTACAGGAAACAAACTGTTTTGTATTATTTCAAACCAGTCTCAACAAATTTGCAAGCTTGGGCTTTCTTGGTCAGATTTCTGCAATAAGGCAAGGCAAAAAGATATATTTGTCTGAAATATCTAAAGTATCATTAAGAAGGTATGAATTTGTGTAAACACAAATTTATTATCTAGAAAATCCAAGCTTAATGGCTATATCCATAAGCACACTTAATACTGTAATTTAAGAAAACCACCAAAAATAGTGGCATCAGCATATTGTTCTGGATGCACTTTGTGGTTTGAAGATGTCAGCAAATAATGTTTTACACGTCAGAGGATTTGTAACCCACTTTACCCCATCTGTCTATCCAAGGCATCTGAATAATATACTGTACACTATATGGTCAAAGGGTCTAGACACCTTTGGAGGATAGATATTTTATTGATCTACACAGAGGTCAATTTTGGTGTCACACCAAATATCAAAGACCTTATGTGCACATAATAAATAGAGTACTTAGTGAGCAAAGCCATTGGTGTGACAACAAGGAACAAATTGCAGGCAACAATAAATAAAAGCATTTACACTAAACCTTTATGTCTGTGATACAGCATTGTAGAGCTTGTGCTACAACCACCCAAAAGTTGGGTACAGAAAACGCATCTTAAAAACAGTGTTTCTTAGATTTACTTTGACTTTCCTTTCACAAAGAGTTAGAACCTGAGATATTTCATGTTTTGATTGGTAAGCTTTATTGTATTTGTTAATAAACATCGATTCCTGCATTTCAGGCCTGTAAAACATTACAAAAAAAAGTTGGGACTGTAGAGCATTTTCCACTTAATGTTGCCATTCTTTTTCACCACACTTAAAAGAAGTTTTAGCACAGAGGATTTAGTGTTTGGGCGTTCCTTGTAAATATAATAATACCTTCAAGGCAGCATACGTTACTCTAAGATCTCACTGTAGGTTTCTGAAATTAATACCGCCATCCTTACCATGTCAGAACCTGGCTTTTGGACTTGCAGATAATTAATAGTTCTGATGGTCCTTTTTATTCTGTGTTCCAGGGCAGTGCTGAGATACTGATTTCCAATGTGTCATGGTCCATCCTACCATCTGGGCATGATTAACATGAAGCTTCTTTTTTTGCACAGTAAAGTTTTAAGTAGCATTTGTGACTGTAACTCCATATTGTAGTGCTTGACAATGGTTTGCCAAAGTAATCCCGTGCCCATGTGATACTATCAGCTATTGATGAATGGTGATTCTCGATGCAGTGTAGTCTGAAGGATTAACGATCACAGGTGTTCACCTTAAGCTTGCAACCTTAGCCTTTGTATACTGAAATTCCCCCTGATTGCTTAAAATGTCTAATGATATTATGCACTGTAAAGGGAGAACTATGCAAATCCCTTCCAATCTTTCTGAGAGGTACGTTGTTTTTAAAAATTTCTATTATTTTCGGACCGGCGAGCCGAACAGTATTAACAAAAAAAAAACGCGCTTCAGTGCTGTCCCCAGAGCATCGTAATGGAACGAGTCTGTTGCTGATGATGCTCTTAGAAACGGTACCATTGATTTTACAAGATGTTGTTCAGTTTACTACTGTCCTAGTGTATACAGTGTTAGGCCTGTGATAGAGCTTACCTTCCTGATCAGTTAATTAAGGATCTTAGCTTCCCACCACAGTAGCACGATTTCCCCAGGAGACCACTCCATGATAGTTTGGTTACAATAGACTGATAGTTACATTAGTTTGTTTAGTTTATTTAGCACACTGAAAGACCTGAGCATGCAAAGCTCAAATCTAGAAGACTTATCTAGAGGTCCAGGTTCCTACCTTGGTGTGCTAGCATATTAGACCTCTGTGCCACCCATGCACCTGAATTTGTAAATGTATTATCAAAATGGACTTAAATGGTTTCAGCTTTGGTGTCTGTAAAGTGTTTCCTATTTTAAAGTTCAAAAATACAGAAGAAGTATTAAAAATGCCATCCTGAATTAAACAAAAAAATGCAGCTTATGTGACATAAAATGTTAATCTTTGCACAACTGAACCAATTTGGTTTAGTCTAAATTTGTTTACATGTGTTTGTGAACGTTTACATTCTTTTCATGTACTGTTAATATTTGAATATTTACACTATACTGTAGAAATTAATCTATTATATTTATAATGGCTTCTGTAAATGTAATTTACACGGAAACGCATTCCTGTCTGCAGACATTTACCCTATAGCAAGACAAGCTTAACTACATACCGTACTAAGTGCATTACCTATTATGGAATAGCCTTATGTGCAGTATGCATTTTAGTATTTTGATGACATCGTTACAAGAAATCCAGTTCTACGTGTTTCCTTATTTTACTGTAGTGTGTGGTATGGTATTACCTGTAAAAAATTAAACCTTCTTCCATCTATTCAGATTCAGATAACTTTATTCATCCCATAAGGGCAATTGAAAGCACACAGAGCAACTATCTACCCAGAAGGCATTCTTGTCATTCTTTCTTCAAATACCCCACACCCCAAAAAAAGAATCATGGTAAAATTCTAATTTTCATAGGGATGTGGGCCCCGTAGTATCAGTTCAGCATTGGTTAAACACCACAGCCTATCTAAGTATTGCTGCTGACCATGTTCATCTCTTTACGCCCACAGTGTTCTATCTTCTACGTGCCATCACACAACTTAATTTTAATCATTTAAAACTGGTTTCATGAGCAGGCCAGCGAGTTCACTGTACTCAGATGTCACCAATCTAAATCCAAAAAGAGCACCTTTGAGATGTAGTAGAACGGGAGATTCGCGTCAGGGATGTGCAGCTGACAAAAACCTGTGTCCAATTATTCCTGGTTTGAGGTTGTTATGCAGTATTTCCAATATTGACACAGTGGTTATACTGGTGCAGTATGCATGTTGAAGCAGAATGTAGAATGCACTGTACAGTATCCAATATGGAAGTGCAGTGTGTACTGTACAAAAAAGGGGCTGCAGTAGACTAGCGGTTTAGGTACTGGACTCTGGACCAGAGGTTCAATTCTCACCTCGACCAAAGTTGGGCCCTTAACCCACGATTGCTTGAATTCTAAGACTATAAGTTGTAGGTCGCTATATATAAGGGCGTCTGCTAAATGCAGTAAATGTAAACGTACTCATTGTAATTAGATAAACAGTGTACTACATTGCAGTATGCATTCATTTCATCATGAGGTGGCGCTTCATGGTTCTGGCGATAAACGATAGAGAAAGTGGGTGGGGCCGTGACTCAGACAGTGGCGCTGGTGAGTCCCGCCCACCCTAGTATCACCTGCGAAGTTTGTAAGTGGAGTTGGGTTAGTGTACTGAACTGAGCTTTTAATGACCCAAAGACTGGGGTAAACATGTACACGTGCGAGCGCAGGCGCATGAGCCTGCGTGAAGTGAAGAGGAAAGAGCCAGTGCAAGTATTTGCTGGAAGTTTGTGGCAGGACTCTCTGGCCATCGAGCTGAGCGCTCCGAATAACAAGAGCGCCACTTCACCCCGAAGCAGGAGCCGCGCTCTGTCCGTGGTTTATGTGGTGCTAGAAGACGCTTCGGTTCCCCAGACCGAGGAACATCTGTCTCTGAGGTGTGTTCGAGAAGCGTGCGCGGACTCTCATGCCGAGCTCGAGACCGTGCCGTTCGAGAGGATCGCACACGCTACAGCAGACACATTGGATAGTTTCTACAACGCAGGCGAGTACAGACACGCAGCACATGCGCCTTAAGGGCTACTGCAAGGTTTATTATTATTATACAGGTAAGCTAATCTTGATACTGCCCAACTAGAAGTGAGTAACATCTGCAACACGTCCAGTCTAACTTTGCAAATGATATGTGACACTTCTACACAAATTCTTCATTCAAATGAACTGATCCAGTGAACAGATTTTCCCAACATGGAATGAACATACACATTATTACACCATTCTTTAAGGCTTTACTTGTTTTGTATTATGAGGTTTCATTTGCAGTCACCCCTGATTTCTACTTACCATATAGAAACACTTTGTAGTTCTACAATTACAAACTGTAGTCCATCTGTTTTTCAATATACTTTGTTTGTCTCCTATATCCCCTATATGTTCATGGTCAGTCATCCTCTAGTCCAGTAATTTGCATCCCTAACCATATAGATGTATATTTACACACACATATGCATATGTGTGTCTGTCTGTCTGTGTGTGTGTGTGTGTGTGTGTATATGCATGTGTGTATAGTTGAAAGTAAAAGTGTTAATACAAGAGGTCTAGGCTGAGTAAGTACTAGGGAAGTACGATTCGTATTCCCAAGAAGTTTAATGTAATGCAATGGTTCATATTGTTACGTAACCCCATCTGTTTATGCTCTGCTCGTTTCTTCATAGATGTTGCTATTGTTGAGATGAGTGATTCATATCATCAGACCTCCCTCTTCTATCACCTGGGTGTTAGAGAGAGCTTCAGCATGACTAATAACATTATACTGTACTGCAACAAGCAGGAAAGTGACCTTCAGCTTCTTAAGGTGAGCAGACTGACCCTATTGTTACAAGGGAGATACTGTAAGCTATTAAACTTCATGGAGGATTGTTCAACATTAAACATAAAGATGCACTATTTTATTTTCATTTTGAGTAATGCATTTTTTTCAGTAGTCGCATTCTGGTCAAGACGTTTGGTTACAGTTACAGTTTGACCCTACAGTTTGGTTGAGAAGGGGTCATACAAAAACTCTTCTCCTTTTCCACACAAAGACTGTTACTCCTCTGATGCATTGCCAAGTAAAGGAGCTTTCTGCACAATTGACATATACAAATAACCTGGATACCATAATACATAAAATTCTATTGTTTAATTTTTAATTAATTACAATTTTTGTTGTTTCCCCCCTTTAGTCTTTGCTTATTTGCTTTTTGTATTTTAAACTTTGGGTTAATTGGTAGCATATATCTTCAAAAACACTCCAAAGTGCACCACCATTGTATAACAACTCTTTATTAAAGCATATTTTGTAGGAAATTTATATTGATCTTCTGTAAAGTGGTTAGTTTGCAGGTTATGGAAACCATTAATAACCATTAATTTCAGACATATTTTGCAGATCATCGTATTTTGAGCAACATCCATCTTTTCAAAACCACTTCCATCCGAATGAGGATGAGCCACAGCTAGCGATTAAATCCAACAATGAGGTTGTTAGTGTCTGTATTGTGTCTCTGAGCACAGTTTGTTCGATTATTTTTAACTTCATGCGCTTTTAAATTGAACGCTAGATGTGTGGCGCTAGCAGACTGCATGCACTCAGTGGACATGCACAGTAGTCTATGTTACCTAGCTTCGTGATAATGACAGCTTGTACATTTTACATAGATTTCATTAATTAATTTCATAGGTGGTACATATTGCATAATGAATGTTGTGCTCTTCTGTGGCATGATCAGAGCTTTGGATATGATTTCATAACCACACCCTAATTAGTTTATATAAAGAGGTCCTCTACTTGGTCTTCAGGGTGTGTGTGGGTATGCTCAAACAAGGTGTGTTTACACTGAGGTGATATGACACATTCCTTACACACATAGACACTATTCAGTTAGTTAGTAGCCTTTTGATGGCAATAGGTTGCACCAAAGGTATGGACAATTTTATATAGATTTCAAGTTTGGTTTTTAACAGTACTTGTGCAAGGCAGTGCATACGAAAGATGTTTTGTAATTGCTCATATGGGACAATGATTTACAAAGATGCAACTGAAATATACAGGACTAACTTGCATTACGCTTACACAAATGACTCCAAAAGTTTTGAATATAGTAAGCTATTAATATTGTTTGGTTAATTATGACTTCCTAGGAGCAATGTGGGAGTTATACCTTCATACCGTACATGGTGTCACCTCAAGGAAAAGTGTTTGCCTGTGATGCAAGCATCATGCGGGGCATCACAGAGCTCCTGCAACCCAGCTTTACCCTCGAACCACTGCTGACCCCTTTAGTGGACCAGCTGGTCAAGCTATTTGAGAACGTGCACGTTCATGCAAGGTAGGTATTATGTGTCCTTAACCCCTTTAAACCCCATTAATGCCCCATTATTTTTCCAGTTAGCCGGTCATTTCTTTCTTGACAAAGACAACAAGCATATTTAAGCATTCAAAAAAATCTAAACACTGCACATTTTCACGGAGTTTAACTTTACTTCAGAAACCTCATAAGACTAGTCAGAACGATTACGATTACTTCTTATAAGCCACACATCACATCTATGTGTTTCCGTTGTTGCTGTTTCTAGACAATGCTGCAAATAAAATGTTTTATTCTTGATGGACAGTTCTTGCCCCAGTGTCCATTAAAGTTTTTCTTTTGTTGGTTTTTTTTTACTGTTTAGTGCCAATGTTCAAGGTTTTCACTGTAAACATGTTCAGCTATTAAAATAGGCTGATAAATGAATGTAACTACCTACTAATTCAACTAATTACACACAAATTTTAAATATACCTTGTGCAGTTTTGACGAGGTGTTTAAACTCGCTGAGCTCCAGTGTATCTATTGGAGCCAGGTCTTTTGCATTTCAGTAGATTAACAAAAGGCATTTGTTTTTTTCTTTCCATCTTCTTGAATTGGCTTCATATTTTGTATCTTTGTAAATGCTTGCGTTAGTGAGAGCTGCTTTATGGGAGAACTTGTCGTTTATGCCATGCACTGTTCGTATTCGTTAGCTTTAACGTGATAACTGAAATAACCTCCATGTGATTTAATCAGTTAAATGTTCTGAAGGTAGATTTTTTACTAACTGCCCAGCCCCAGACAAAAAGTCTTTAAATAAAATTGCTTTTTTCAATCGGTCACAGTGACCTGTAGCTCCTACTGCTTTTGCTGATCCCATTCCTTATGTTGTTGTTGTAGTATAATTATTGCTGTCTACATGTGTAGGCTTTTAATGCTGCTCTTACGTGGTCTGTGAGATCTGTGATACATTCCATGCATTCTGTACCACAAGAAACAGGCACCATAATTTGATCAGAATTCAGAAATTGTGACATCTCTAGGGGTGAGTGATTATAGCCTTCAGATAATATCTAAATATATGGGATGTTTCTGCAATAATGGTATGTTATAACATTATGGAAATGAATTATTATATTTATTAAACATTTTGGAAAAGTAATTTTAAGTCCAGTATGTGCCTCTTAATGACCAAATGACTTAATGACTTAATTCTGTGAAACAGGGTTTGAATCGAATTGTTAACTGAAAGGACATTACCATAGTCACAGAAGGAAAATATCTCCATGGGTGAAAATAACAAATCAGAAGTCAACTAGAAAAGATAGACTCGGCACAAGTAAGGTACACCAGAAGTCCAGATCAAACTCCAAAATATTCAGGGTTGAAGCTGCAAACATGGGAGGGAAATCTCTATGAGCAACACTATTTACACACAGATCTTAATGCCACATAAATCTTGGCTAATTATTACAGTTTCCAGGCTTCCAAAATAGATAACCAGCTGTGTCTCCGTGATATGTCCCTTACTGGAGAAGTGGCCACACATTTATACTGTACAGTTTTTGGTTGTCACTTGGCATTTCTCCCTTGTTTAGAGCAGTGGTCTTATATTTGGTGCTTAAGCATGTTTAAGAGAACCTATGCTATGCTAAATGCAGTATGTATTAAACTTCTTTGTTTACATTAAATTCAACCTACAATGACTTTGTCAGAACTGTATCCCCAGGTCTGAAACTACCTGTAATCTAGTGTATCAGAGATCAGTGCTAAATTTGCTAAATGTGTAGAATTAAGCAAGTTTGTTCTCTATCTATGTAGCGAGTATGTACATGAATCAATCAGGAGGGAGATCCGTATGGCACGGGAGCGTTTCGTTGGAGAGGCCTTGAGCCAGGAGCTCAACCGAATCCAGAAACGGCTGGACACCGTGGAGCTCCTCAGTCCTGACATAGTCATGAACCTTCTGCTGTCCTACCGCGACATCCAGGTCAGTCTTTATAACAAGAGCATGAACCACACCAATAATGTCATAACAGTATTCTGATTTCTGTCAAATGTGGATTGTTATTACATACTGTGAGCCTATATGTTATTGGGATTCCTTAACTATTTGTGAACCACTTGCAGTAACCTGGATGTCTGCTTTCACTAATCCAAAAACTTTCAGTCTGAGAGTATGATCTCATCTAAGTTATATTGGCAGACAAAAAATACATCTGTTCTGAAAATATAACAATGACTCATTCATCTGAGCCAAAATCAAATCATGACAACATGTAAGTCTGAAATAAGTGGCAAAACAAAACACAATAAAATAAAGATCTCTAGAACGTGTGTGTAGGACTGTCAATGAAAACTTAGTCGTGTTCTTAAAATGGGGCCTGGCTCCAGGAATCTAATGCTGCTTAGTCTTGCTTTGGGTTATCTATGAATCCAGATATGCTGAGATGCATGTTGAGATCGGCAGATCTGTTTAGGGAAAAAGAGGATGAATTGAGTGAGTGAGTGAGTGAGTGAGAGAGAAAGAGAGTAGAATAAGTCCCATAATTGAACTTTGGTGGGTCTTGTCTATGATACCTCATGAGATTGCCCTTTGACTTGATTAATCAATGATTTTGACATGCCCTCCATCTCTGCCTTTTGTAGGCGTGGCTCTTGTTCCAGCATTTATTTTGCATCACCTGCTCAGGCAAACCTGTAGATCTCCGTGTCAATTTGTTGGCCAGGCTCTGCCTTAAGGTCCCATAGTAAATGAATCCCAAAACCTAGACAATCCATCATAAGATGCTTTCTCTCTCGCTCTCGTTCTCGCTCTCTTTCGCTCTCGAAAGAGAGAGAGAGTTAAATGGAAGTAACCAGAGCACCCATGGTAAACGGACTCAAGGAGGACATTCACTCTCCAGTTAAATCATAACAGATTAAATGTCATATAACTGATATGTTCAAACACAGAGACTAACTAGCTGTCATTAAGTTGAGGATGTTTACAATATAGAATGAATGCTGGTAATCGACAGTTGTCTATACAGCATCCAGCCAGGCTGGAAGCATCTGAGACACTTAAACTCAGGTCTCCCCCTTGATGAGCTTGTGTAACTGCAAACTGTGTCATATTATTCAATGTAAACCATAAAATTCTAAGTTTGATGTTTGAAAAACTACATTAGCACATAATTAGCACTTAAAATGATTTGAATTCTCCTCTTGTCCACAGGATAATGATTCCATAATTAACCTAGTGGAAACCCTCAATGAATTGCCCATGTGTGCAGTGGCAGTGCAGCCAAATATCAAGTTTCAGTACATATTTGCACTGACAAGGTAAGCCCTCATATTGACTAGTTAAACAAGAAAGTCACACGAATGGCAAGTTTGGGACGTATTCATGCTCAATAGCTTCACACAAGTAGTTACTATAAACACATTAAACCCTTAATCATTCATCTTGTGCACTATCATGTGATCATTTCAGGAGGAATCAGCCTGGTGACCGGCAGAGGGCTCTATCCATCATTCTACCCTTAGTGCAGTCGCGAGAGCCGGTGGCATCAGACGTATACTGTCTCTGTGGACGTATTTACAAGGACATGTTCCTGAGTTCTGGTTTCATAGACATACAGAGCCGAGACCAGGCTTGCTACTGGTGAGACTCCGGTCCCCTATACAGTGTTAGTCATTCTTATTTCTTATGCTGGCAGTGCCAATGCCAGCCTAAGCCTTCTTATCAGACTGTTGTGGGGGTGGGGCAACGTCTGGCACCCAAAGCTTGCTTTATTCTTTATTGAAACAGATGTTGAAAAATGTTCAGATTAAATGATCTAGAATAATTCAGACTAAAACTCGAATTTACTTGACAATATTTCTAAAATATATTCAGTAACTTACATATTTCGAAAATAACTTATTATGACCACTTGGGCTAAACATCTAACTTTAATAATTGAGTACTAAAATGTTTTTATTCCCTCTAAAATATATTTAATTTCACATTTACCCAAAAGGGTTTGGTAGCTGCTTTCAAGTCCAGGGTTGCCAGGTCACGAGAGATAAATTATCAACCATTTGAGAAATCCGATTACTTTGTCCATTTCTCTTTATGAGATATGTTAAACTGATTTCTAAACCTCTATTTGATCTGAAAATATGCTGTTTGCATGCCCAACATACATGATGATAATGACAATAATATTAATAATAATAATAATAATAATAATAATAATTAGATGACTGCACAAACTGATGTTTAAGTTCATTTCAAGTTCAGTTTAAGTTCATTTTAGGTGCATGTAAACACACTCACTGATTCAAAAAATACAAATCAACAAAAGCGCATGTGTTAAAACCTTCATTTCCAATCTTCACCATTCTTCCTTTTTCTGTACTCTTTATATTCATAGGTATGGTAAGGCCTTTGAAATGGAGCCATCTCTGCACTCTGGCATCAACAATGTGGTTCTTCTTATGGCTGCCGGCCATGAGTTTGACACCTCAGTTGAACTGCGTAAGATTGGTATGTTTGTGTGATCACATGTTCTGCTATATACAAATGACACGTTTCTTGTTTAACTTCTTAGTTAGATCTTTTATTTAGACATACTGTTGTATTCTTGGACACTGTAGCTGATGTTGTTTTGTTAGTGAAGCATTAGTGCGGTAATCCTCAGGGAGAAATCTCAGCAGAATCTTTTGGGAAAATGTTGCATCTTTATAAATGTCTCACTATGCTCAGTCTTTGCTTCCTTTTAATGTAATGTCAAAGTTAATGTATGTAGTAGTGTTATAGCCAAGACCGGCACTGAGAAGATGAAAAAAATTTCATTATACAATTAAATTATACAAAAATGTAATTATTTTTTTGTATTTTGTAAATTACAGAATTAAATAACCTAAAATTATATTTTAAAAAAAAATCATTACATTATTACATTACACACTTGATGATTCTTCTATCAAACGTAATGTGAAATCAGCACATAAACTGAAAGAGTCAACTATAGAGAAAAATCAGTTTTATCCATTTTTATTAATAAATGTGAAAACGTAATGAGTCCATATTTTGGGGACATGGCAAAGTGGGCAAAAAATGCACACTTCTTAATCCTAACATCAGAGTGTTCAACATAACACACAACACTGTTCATTGTTCACTGTTCAACACTGTTCTTTGTTTGGATACTGAATGAGAAGAGCAAAACCTTGTATTGTAACAGATTGTATTTAGGCATGTATAGAAATAACTGATTAATTTATTGATGGAAAAAAAAAACATATCAATAACGAAATGTTCTGTAATTAAATTTGCTTTAAATTGACAAGGCACTGGAGATCATGTACCCTGAATAGGGCGCAAGTATATTGCAGGAGTGAGTAGGACTTGCTGTTGCATTTCCACTTCTGGCATCCCCGCCTTCAGAGAAAGCCAGTTGTGCCTGCATGATGCTTGATTCAGCCAGAAGGATCTCGAACTGGGGTCACCACAGTAGGGTGCTAGCATCTTAGATGAGAACATGTCTGCTTTGCTCAAAGCTCTGACCCTAACTCAAAATGCCTTGGGAAGTCATTTGAATGCCAACAGTATGCTATGGCTTATTTCCTAATATCAGTGAAGGCTGATGTGGTAGCAAAGGATGGCAAACTCCATACTAATATCATGTTGCTGAATGTACATTCAATTGTCCTCACACTTTAAACTGTAATGTTGCGAGCTGAGATAACAGGAACATTTCCTGTGATCAGAGTATGGACTCCTGGATATATGGATAGCTTTATCTGTATGTAGTTGGCAAAATATGCATTACTGTTTTGTCTTCTGCTTTAGTGTGTGTGTGTGTGTGTGTAAAATACAATATTTGAGATATACAAGCATTTGTTTTACAAAATATTAATTCTAGCAATTCTGTGTGTACTTTCGGTGTTAAAGAAAGACACAGTAAATAAATAAGAGCTTTCCAGATACAAAAACATCAGGACTTTGTAAGCCTAGCTTTGTACATGATTAAACAAATCTAGCAACGTGGTGCTACTGCTCAGTGTCATTATCTATATATTTATGTAAAGAGATGTGACGAGAATGAGACAGAAGCAGCAGGTAATAAAGTTGGACAGTCATCCTAAAAGACTGATTGTAGCAGTTTAACCTTAAAACCTTGCTTAATGACCATAGTGAATGAAGTAATAAAATAAAAGGTGACTATCCTGCAAGCTAAAATTTAATAGCAGACGGGCATTTTCAGATGGGTTATCTATTTATGTTACAATAAAAGCAATCTTTTATCCCTGTTTTGAAGGTGTCACCCTCAGTAGTCTACTGGGCAGGAAGGGCAGCTTGGAGAAAATGCACGATTATTGGGATGTAGGATTTTATTTGGGAGCTGGAATTCTGGCCAACGAGCACAAGAAAGTCATAGAAGCTTCAGAGAAACTCTATCGACTCAAAGCACCAATGTGGTGAGTATGGAACAGCAAGTTTTATGCCATAACTTTTAAACATTCCACTGCACTGCTTAATTTAAATAATACTGATGTAAAACCGACTCTACCGTGACCCTGTCCAGGATTAAGCAGATAAGAAAATAAATGATTACTGCTATTTGTAAAGCATACACCGACAAAAAAGACACACCAAGATAGAAATGTTGCAACTCGGAATGCAGTTATGTCACAGGCAAATATTTAAATGTTCTGATTTGGCACTTGCCACAAGAAGGCATACAATGCTGCCCCTGCTGCTCTGTAAAAATGTTCTCAAAGGCTACGTTTGGGTAGTGTACCCAAAAATCAGAGATTGATGACTCCTAGGGATGCCTCTATACATTTCAGCATACCTGGGCCTGAAGATCCTGCATACTCATTGTTTGCTGAAACTGGTATCCAAGCTGGTCCCATACATACTTAACTGGTGAGAAATCTGGTGACAGGGCAGGAGAAGGAATTGTTACAATTCCTGGGAAACCCTTGTTGTGTGTGGATGAGCATTATCCTGCTAAAATGCCAGTTCTCAGTCCTTCCAGGAGAGAGAACACATTGCTGAATTATTAGTCTCCCTCATATCACTACAAAGGGCGACCGACTACTGTATGGAATAGCTCCCCAGATCGTTAAACTAGCAGTCGGACCAGTGTGTGGCTCCACAGTGAAGACATGATTGCTTACCATGAGGCGTCCATTCTCAAACCTGACCATAATAGGATACCAAAAAAGAACCTAGATTTGACGCTACAGGCAATAAAATACAGGAAAGGATGTTTATTAAGAGTGTACTGAAGCTGATCAGACAAAACGTGAAATATCTAAGGTCCATACTGTCTGCAATGAAATAAACACCAATGTAAGAAACACTGTCTGTTTTTAATGTATTTTTATACTGGCCCAAATGTTTCTAATTTTCGGTTGTACAATGCAGTGTGTGCATTAATAGAAAAACAACTAAGACACGAGTTGTTACTGGTAATTGCACTACGCTGATTTGGATTATTGTCTTTGATTATTGTAACATCCTGTCATGTTCATTATGGATTTTAGGTACGTGGGATCTGTCATGGAGACATACATCTTGTACAAGCACTTTGCCAAGCCGGTGGAGCGGAAGCACCCAAAACAGGAGTTGGTGGACTTTTGGATGGAGCTGCTGGTGCAAGCGTGCAAACCTGCTGTGTCCACAGCTTATTGCCCGGTAAGAGTGTGAAGAGATGTCAGCATTTAAGTCTGTTTTGTTATTTCATTATAGTTTTTTTTTACCCACATTAGATCCTAGCTGGTTTTAGGTAAATTGTGTTGTTGGGCTATTGCTTATTTGTATTAACATGGTTTTGTCTATTTAGAAGAAATAAAATCACTTATGTAAGTTTTTTTTTTTTTAATTATTATTATCCTGCTGCATTATGAATTCTTCTCCACTAAGATCCAAACAAGCATTTTCAACAGGGCTCTTGTTACCATTTGTTTATATACACCATGTTGCAGAAATTGTGGCAGTTTAACATTGCATTAAAGATGCAAACATACTGCATGTCACTTCTTGGGGTTTTGGAAACCTCTTGTGTACAGTGTTGTATTTACAACCCAACAATTTGCTCTGGCATTGCAGGATTGCTGTCGCTTAACTAAATGGAAAAATCATTCAGTGTGCATCAACTCAGCCTAACTAGACCCAGCAGCATTAGCAGAACATGAAATGAATGCTAATGCAGAATATTAAGCCCCAACACTGTAGTGAAGGAGCCATTCAGCTTAGAACAGAACATTACTTTTGCCTCTTGCTGCCTGTCCCCTTATTTGATGGACGTTAAGGAATCTTGATAAAAGCTGGATAAACCACCAGTACACTGGCTTTAGGAGGTTGTGATGAGATACAAACATGAATTAAATTTTTTTAAAATCATTTGACTGACTTTTGTAATGGCCGTTTTTCAGGTTCTGATCCTGGAGCCTACAAAAGTGTTCCAACCCAGCGTAGTGAGCGTGAATGAAGAAGACGAGAGTCGTACTGTGCAACTTAGGCATGTTGCATCGCTGCAGGTAAGCAGATGCTGAGCTACTAACATTAAAGTAACTGTGGGGAGTGTAGATGTTCAGTCCCTTGACTACTGCAACTCTCTCTTAGCGGGGTTTTCTCTGACCGCTATCCGATCCTTACACCTGATCCAGAATTCAGCTGCAAGACTTGTGTTCAATGTTCCCAAGTTCACACACACACACTACACCACTGCTCCGATCTCTCCACTGGCTCCCTGTAGCTGCTCTCATCAGCTTAAAAACTCTGATGCTTGCTTACAAATCCAAAAATGGGCCTGCACCATCCTACCTTGCAGCACTTATCACACCACGCACCGCACCTCGTTCACTCCGGTCCTCTAGCACTGCTCGACTGGTCGAGCCTAGATCCCCGGAGGGACGAGGGAGTCTCTCAGGGGACGAGGAAGACATGCATCTAGACTCTTCTTCTCTGCTTCTCTGTTTTTCTCCTAAATGGTGGAATGAACTTCCCCTTAATGTTCGAACAGCTGAGTCTCTGGTTATCTTCAATCTTCTATCTGGTTAGACCCAAATATTCCGTACTTACCTCAACTAAACCCCCTCTTTTTTCTCTCTATCGCTCTCAAAAGACCCCACACAACCATTTCAGTTTCAGAAGTGTATTCTTGTTTAGATTCCTGATTATTAGGAATAATTATGTTACTGATGTCTTAAAGCACTTTTGTAAGTCGCTCTGGATAAGGGCGTCCGCTAAATATTGTAAATGTGTGACATTTGAAAATAATATATCTCATTGGTAATGTTGAAGATATCAGAATGATATTTTCTGGGTTTTTGTTGAAAACGATATAATTAGACAATACTTTGGCAGTACCTAAGGTCTAATATGTTCAACAGTCGTTTGAACTCCTCTCTTTCAGCCACCTGAACTGGCAACTTTCCTTTGTCTATGTAACTGGTGAAAGCATGCACGTTCTGCATGTTGTTTTCTTGTCGTAAGTTACTTTTTTCCCAGAATGATTAAGGTTTGCTGCGTGTGTTTTTGTGCCGGTAGCTAGGTTGGTTTAAGCCTGTTATGGACAGCTGACTCCAGCTCTCTTTATTAGATTTCTAGATCAGATTATGCTGTTATGACTATTTGAATGGTGAGATAATTGCAGGAATCCAACTATGACCGGACTATTAAGTGCATGTAAATGCACTCACCATGTTTAACTTAGTGTCTCAGTGAGATGGTTGTGCAAGTGGTTAGCATTGTCAACTCGCAGCTCCAGAGATGCCCAGTTCGTTCCTGACTTTGTAGTTTGCATGGCCTCCCTGTGCCTGCATGGGATTACTCTGGGTACTCCAGTTTTCTCCCACGTTCCAAAGATATATGCTATGGTTGCTATGAATTGGTCCAGTATAAATGTGACTGGCTAGTATTGCTGTAGCATTTCTCCCTCTCCTGAATAGCTACTGATGATTATGCAGCGTTAAATAAAACAAACCAAAATAAACTTTATTTAAAACAAAACAATCTAAAACAAAAATTAGGGCATAAATGAAAATGAAGAGAAACCCTAGTGTTGCAACAATGTGTCATGCTTAGTAAATGCTTTATTAATACCTGTACTGTAGACTGTACTGTACAGTGAGTCATTGTATGCATGCTTGTGTTCACGTTTATGCATGTGCAGTTTCATTCAGGAGTTGATTTTGCCTTGTCTTACTTAGAAAGGCCTGCATGAATGGACTTTCCCAGCATCAGCAATCCGTGGAGTGAGGTATGTTCTCACTTTTTCATATACACTTTCTTGCTTACATGGGGCTATGAGGTCTAGATATTTGTAAATCTGAGTGTCACTATAAAAATTTCTGACCTCACACTCTCATCACCTTCTTAATTTTTATTTTTGTATCTGGCAAATATTTGATCCAAAATATTGCATTTCATTGGCTGTACTCTGCACAAGGACAATAAAGTTGAATCTAATCTAATCTAATAACTTGACACTGAGCCATTCCTGCTTAATGGTTCAACAGTTACAGCATGGGAAAGATGCAATTGAAACTTGAAACATACTGATTAGTAAGTTATGGATACCACAGCATTTCTACATAATTTTTGCAACGTTAACACTTTAACGCATCAGCGCTCATGATTAATGTGGACGCTTTTGATACGTTTTTACTGCAAAACAAGTTTGGCTTGTTGAACGGCTTAACGTAAATCTTGGACTGAATATTGCCCAAACACAGAGCTTTAAGTTATTATCCAAGTTTGTACTAAAACGTGAAATATTGACTGGTGTGCTGCAGAGTAATTCCTGAAGTCACAGTGCAATTATTGTGCAATGCTGCGCTCATAGTCTCAGCCAATCAAATTGCAGTTTAAAAACTAATTATGGTATAATAGTAAGCAATCATAACTATATAAATAACATACATATCATAAACACTTTAACTACTGTATTTGTATGAATGTCTGCCAAGTCTGCAATTCATTAGGGATGTTTTAAGTAATTCCAAGCACACCCTAAAACTTTTAACTCAGCAAATTGAGATTCAGAAATCATAATAAGATGCTATAAGTAAATAGAAAGACTCCATTTTCATGCATTGTTTTTCTCCTACAAATCACACATTTGTATTTATCTTCCTCCAACACAAGTAAATCCCAATATTTTAAACTTCTGATTAAGCATTGTTAATCACAGCTTCTTACTATGATTAACTCAATTACATTTTGCTAGTCAATTGGCAGCACTAGTAAATCTTCCTAAAACAGCACTTGGTTGAGTGTACAGGGCTTTTAATGTGCTTATATGTGAGAGGATTGTACAATTCTAAAAACTTCGTCATGCAAACAACTCAAGATGAGGAAGTTTGTTAGTTTTAAAAGGAAGATGACCTCACCTTAGAATTAAGCATGCCAAGCAGTATTACAAAAGGCAAAATATGTGTGCTGCATTCAGTGGTGTATTTTATGTTTTAAAAATAGATCCACGTGTCACCTTACACTTGGAAAGATTTGGCTGAATGCTTTGCTAAAACTACTCTGTATAAAGAATTCTAGAAGATGAAAAGAAAGGGATAGTTGATATGTTTTGCTGTTATGTTGCGTTTGTGTTTCATATTTTATTTGTTTTATAATTTATGTTAAAAAAATGTTTTCAATTATTCTTTAACTACCACAAACTGTGTAAAAGTTGCATACCACAGCACAGTTATGAACACAAGGAAGCTAAAGTTTAAACAAAAAAAGTGTTTATTTGGGAAAACGTACTTGTATATACTGCTCTCAAAAACGAGGGGATATTTAATTATGGGATATTTGTTTTTGAAAAATGTATGTACACTGCTCATAAAAATTAGGGGCTATTTAGAAATGAATATGAAGCAATTAAAATAAGAAGCATTTGATTTTAGTTCATTAAGCAACATCATCAGAAAAGCAAAACGAAAAGTCAATGAAAGTTGTTTGATTATTCTCAATGAGTCAAAAGTGATAAATTCATGGGCGTGAACAGAAGCATGTCAAACTGGATGAGAGTACCACACATTGACTGTTCAGTAGGGTGTGTGGTCATCAACTTCCAGCTCAGGAAGTGTTGTGGGAAGCATTGGACGGTTTGCCAGACGTCTTCCCAGTACATCCCAAGCATGTTCAATTGGATTCAGGTCTGGAGAATGTGAAAGGCAGTCCATGTGTTCAATTCTTGCCTCCTGAAGTATGTTGTTGACAAGATGCGGATGGTGGGGTCTTGCATTGTTGTACAGTCCTCTGTTAAACTTGCCTACTTTCACATTTGTTCTCTCGTATCTGAGAGGCATACGGAAAAACTGATTCACACTCTCATCTATTCCAAGCTAGACTACTGTATTTCTCTTCTATATGATCGTCATACTTCTTCACACCGTCCTTTACAGCAACTTCAGGAGTCTGCTGCTAGACTTTGAAGCATATATATAAAATATTGCTGCCAGCTTTTAAACCTCTTCATGGTCTGGCCCCTACCTTTCTCAACTGTTGTCTTCTTGTTCTTCACCTCATTTGCTATGCTCTTTTATCCTCCATGGTTCTTAGGGCATTATCCATTATAGCTCCTTCCATCTGGAATTCTCTACCTGGTTCTAGCCACTAATGTTGTTCTCTTCCTGTTTTCAATCTCTTTCTAATTAGGTTGGTAAGTGCTTTGGGTTTGTGAAAGGAGCTACATAAATGAAATTTTTTTGCTGTTGTTGTTGTTGCAAAACAGCAACAGTCACTCAAATATCCACTCATTACAACAGATACACACAGAAGAGCATCACTCAATGCACACCACATTGAACCTTGAAGCAGACAAGCGCCAATGGTAGCCCACCACACTGGAATCCACCCCTGTCAGCTAAAACTCGGGCTACAATTTGTATAGCCTCTCCAAAATTAGACAATAATATAGGGAAAATGTTTACTGATCTGACGAGTCTTTCTTTATGCCACAACATTTGGATGTTAAGGTCAGAATTTGGCGTAAACATAACCTGGTGGTGTAATCGTGTGTGGCATATTTTTTTGCACTCTTTGAGCCCCTTAATAGCATCATTTGCACACCACAGACTAATTGTGTGTTGTTGCTGATCATGTCCATCCCTTTATGATCACAATGTACCATCTTCTGATAGCTTCTTTCATCAGGATAACATGACGTCACAAAGCTCAGCTCATCCCATACTATTTTTTGATCATTACAAGGAGTTCACTGTACTCAAATGGTCTCCACAGTCACCAGATCTAATCCAACACCTTTGGGATGTGGTAGAACATAAGATTCAGATCATGGATATGCAGCTGATGAATCTGCAGAAACCTTGTGATGCTATCACATCAGTATGGACTAAAATCTATGATGAATGTTTCTAGCACCTATGCCACAAATAATTAAGGCATTTCTGAAGGTAATAGTGGTTCCAACCCAGCACTAGCAAAGTGTACTTAATAAAGTGACTGGTGAATTTATATGCTTATAATATATACTTTATTTACTTTACTCCAAACATCGTAACTGTTGAATGCAGACATTTGTAGCTGTGTGACAGTGCATGAGCATAATTTTTTCCAGACACCTGCTGGTTATTTCCTGATACTTTTTGTAACATATCTGCTATATTTGCGACTTCCTTTTAGAACTAGACTTGAGTCACTAAGTTAGCTGCAGTCTCATATGTCTGTATGTCTGTATGTCAGTATGTATGTCAGTATGTATGTATATGTATATATGTATGTATATACAGTCCTTTTCCTCTTTGCCTGGAGGGCATGATGTCCATGATTTCCAAAAACAATTTGAAACATCGACTCCTCAGACCACAGGACGCTTTTCCACTTTGCGTCAGTCTATCTCAGATGATCTCGGCGTTTCTGGGTGTTGTCAATTATATGGCTTTCGTTTTGCATGGTACAGTTTAAACTTACACTTCTTGTTCCTGAGCCCATGTGGTAATATCCGTTACAGAATGATGTCAGGTTTTAATGCAGTGCGGCCTGAGGGATCGAAGGTCACGGGTAGTCAATGTTGGTTTTTGGCCTTGCCTCTTAGTTGCAGAGATTTCTCCAGATTCTCTGGATCTTTTGATGATACTATGGACTGTAGATGATGAAGTCCCTAAATTCATTGCAATTGCATGATGAGAAACGTTGTTCTTAAACTGTTGGACTATTTGCTCACAAAGTGGTGAACCTCGTCCCATCCTTGCTTGTCAACGACTGAACCTTTAGAGGATGCTCGCTTTATACCAGTCATGACACTCACCTGTTTCCAATTAACCTGTTCACTTATGGAATGTCCCACACAGATGTTTTTTTTTTAGTCTTTTGTTGACCCTGTGCCAACTCTTTTGGAACGTGTTACAGGCATCAGATTCAAAATGAGTATATATTTGCAAAAAAACAAAGTTCGTTAGTTTAAACTATAAATGTCTTGTCTTTGTAGTATATTCAATTGAATAGGGGTTGAAAAGGATTTGCAAATAATGGTATTCTGTTTTTACTGATGTTTTACACAACGTCCCAACTTCATTGGAATTGGGGTCGTAGACTCATGGAATTTGTGTTATTAAGAACAAAGCAATGTAGGTCATCCAAAAATGGGGATAATGGTGGGGTAAAAAAAAGACACCGGGTCTTCATATAAAACTCATTCCATCCAGATTTTCTGTTCTATCCTTTTTAATAATATTTTAAAAATTTGAATTTGTGAAGTAAGAATGATAATCTTTAATCAGCGTTTTAAGTCATCCTTAACATTTGAGTCACAAATTGAGTGCATGCTCTTATCTGCCCAACATAGCCTCCACTCTATGCTCATCAACAATGGAGCAGCAATGCTGGTGAATGTGCTCATTGTCTCTGGCATTGATTACTGCTGTTCACGTTTCAGTGGCCTTCATCTCAATTTGCTGAACCCACTTTAAGACGGCATGCAGATTATGTAGCCGTCTTATACCAGTCAGACAGAATACCGGTTTCTCCTGAACTTTCATAAACCGAAATGGACTTACTTCAACAGACCTGTCAGAATTGCATCATCCCTTTCTTCCCACACCATCAAATCCTCCAGCACTGGATTCCTTGTTTTAGACTTTCATATACGAGTGACAGATTGTACAGTGCTGTAGCACTTAACCTTTGGAACTATCTTACTCAATCATTGCAAGAGCGCTTCTTACTTTCTTTTTTCAAATCAAATTTTAAAACCTTCCTCTTTCTTCCCTTCTTGTCTCTCTTAATTTTATTTTCCTCTTATATATTGTAATGTGTCATTAAACTGTGTAAATAGAACACACAGTAATGACAATTGTAGTTGTTGTTGTTGTTATTATTATTATTATTATTATTATTATTATTATTATTATCTGTAACACTATATGTCTTGACCCTTGTGCTAAATGGCAGCATTTCTAAATTTGATGAACGGAGCTGCTTCCTGTATGTGCTTTACAACTCCGATGACTTCCAGCTGTGCTTTCCAAGTGATCTGCACTGCAAAGGGTGAGTGCAGGGGCAGGGGACAAAGATGGACTGTTATGTTTGTCTCCCATGTTTACATCAGGCTCACACTCTTAAAGGAATAGTGCAGTATTTTATCTAACTAGCCCTATATATATCCTTTGTATCTTAATGGTCATATATACTAATGTAATGAGAATTACAGACCTTTTACTGACTTAAGCATACTTATAGCTGAAGACATGCTTAAAGAGCTGTCTAAAATACTTAAGATGTAGTTGATGACGGTCCAAATGTTGGCTTCTCAGACAGCATTGTTTATCAGTATGCTTTCACTTTATTCATGTCTCATAATGAAGTACCTTCTGGAAGTAAGAATGTGATGCTACAGAAATCTAATTACATATTTTCTCCTCTTAGATTCTGTGAGCTCGTGAACTCTGTGATAAGTCATAGCGATGGTGCAGTAGATGACTCCAGCTCAGACAGGTCAGGGCTGTTAGAGGTAAGTTGAATTGCTTAATTCTCCCAACACCCACCGAGCCGCACACACACACAAACATACATATATGTAAATATGCTACTACAATAGTGTATTTACTCAGCGGATAAATACTCTAAAAACGAGAAATAAGACTAGAGCATCACCCACCTGAGTCGCTACTAGCTGACATGACAAGTATTTTGAATTGCTTGTTGGTAAATCAAACGACCCTCTCTGCTGGTGGTCTGTCTGGGCCATGCAAAGCCTGTACGTTGTGTGCGCATGCCCTCTCAGAACCATTGCTCTCAACACTTCCTAACAGGTTAGAACAGCCTATATGGAAGGTAGTTCATCAAAACGACCCTCTTGCTTCTCTCAGTCCAATAATGCTTTTACAGAGAATGATCGAAAAATGAAAAAATACTCCAGGCAACATTCGAATGGTCGGGTCAGAAATTGGAATAAGTAAACAGTTAACAGTATCAACTGTTAAGGCGGGTTAGGGTGGTGTAATCTTTTTAGCGCACTCTGGAACCCTTAATACCAATGAGCATTATTATATATGTATATCTACTGGGTACATATATAAGTATAATATAAGTGTATATAAGCATACGTCATAATCAGCTTTATTCTTTGTGATCTTTTGGTGATCATAGAAGTATCCAGAGTGATTTACAATTAGTCAAAGCATTTTGATTTAAGCCATTTAGATGATGTCCTTGTCATGGATGGCAATTTTGCAAGATTCAGTCCAAGTAATTGTGGATTAAGTTGCTCAAGGGCCTACACTGTCAGAAAACACAAAACTTTTATTTAATACCTTGCAACTTTAACCACTGAACATCGTCTGTACCTTCTGACTTTTGCAAAGCACTA
>JAUZST010057643.1:0-23724 GCA_034779995.1 Parotocinclus haroldoi | reverse complement strand
TATGCTTTCCTAACAAGGCACCTGGCACAGATATGTCTACACAGTACCACCAATTTAAATGAGCACTGGCAACAGAAGGAACCTATAGTTCAGTTTGCGGAGGAGATTCATGGTCACTTTTCCATACTCATTCTGATAAAGAAAAAACCCTGTGACAATTACGTTTGTACAGCAAGTGCATGGATGTTCTATGGTTCCATGGTTTTGTTCTATGCCATCTCATCAGTGGTGAGGAAATCTATCTATATCCCAAGCTGGGGACATTACAGACTGGGTCTCTCCCAAAAGCCTTTGAGAACTTTTTTAACACATGTTTCTCGTGTATTTGTTGAAAGAGTGGAGACCATCTGCTCAAATGTGCTTCTCAAAGACTGCTCTTGTACCAGATCATAATTACCTTTTGACATCACCACTCTGAAATCACTTCATTATTTTTTTTTTTTGTACCTCAATACCTAAACTTCCCCTTTCCAACTTTTAATTTGGAAAGTGTTGAAGGCCTGAACGGTGGCATAATCTTTCTGTGAGTCCTTTCTGTGTGGAGTCTACATATGGTCTCTATATACGTGTGGGTTTACTGCTGGTTCAAAGCAGTCCAAAGACAGGTTTGTTAGGCCAATTGGTGTCTCTAAAGCAGTACTGGTGTGTTTGTTTTTGTGTGTAAGTGCCCTACAATGGCACCCTGTCTAGGGTTGTTCCTGCCTTGCGCCCTATGCTGCCAGCTAGGCACCAGCTTTCAGGTGACCCTTTCCAGGATTAAGCAGATTGTAAAGCGAAATGAATGTTGAAGCTGACTAGACAACACATGCCATATCTTGGGTTCATACTGTCTGCAACATTTTCTGTACTGTGCTAATTTTTTTCTGATTGGGGTGGTTATATGTTATACTGAAGAGTTAGATCTCATCACCACCACTGCTTATTATTTTGCTATTTTCACTATATTTTGCTATTTCCATATAGCTAGACCACTGCCACAGTGAGTCAGGTTTATCTGGGACAATATCTAAACAAGCACAAACATGACTAAAAAAGGGAAGGCCAGATGTGTTCTCCTGTGTTCCAAAAGTCACCCCTCCTAGGCCATTGTGATGCACTGGTGTCCTGTCCAGGGTGCATCTGGCTCTGGATCCCCTCTTGAAACCATACTGGGATAAGCTCTGCCAAGATATAAACAAATGGCTCCTAAACACATGTTACTGTTGTGACTGAGGACTACTAAAAATGTCCCATTCAATCATCAACTTTTCTCGTTTACCATTTTACCAAAAATGGGTACAACAAAAAGGTTCTTCACTTCACTTGCAATTTTATTAAAAGTATTGAATGAAAGAATGCGTATACCAAAAGCATCCTTACACTTTGTCTTCAGGAGAATGGCTTTAAACAGTGTGGACATTTAATGAATGAGTGTAATGATAATTTTGCTATGGGTAGGACACAGCTGCGCATGCGCTTCCAAATAAGCTCAAAGCACACTGGTAAGAACACTCACAGGCACTTCAATAAATAGAAAAAATAAAATTCTTATTCATATATACAACATTGGTATATGAAAAAATGCTTACATGGTCTGAATAGTTCAAATGTAACTAATGTGTTATGTGTGCATGTGTTACAAACGAGAGTATAATGAATTAATATAGAGTATTGTTACAAATGCAGTTGATGAGAAATACTTAATCTGTACCATCAATATAATTTATACATTTGTTCTTTTATGTATACAGTCATTTGTGTTATTATTGACACCCTTGTAAAAATAGTTAAAAACATGATAAATGTGCTTTATATAATACTGACAATTTGAAATATGTGTATATATAATGATACAGAACATAATTTAAACTCACCCATCACTTTGCTAATACTGGGTTGAACCTCCTTTTGCCTTCAGAACAAAATTTTTTATGGCATAGATTGAACATGTTGGATAACATTCCTCAGAGATTTTGGTCCATACTGACATGATAAGCATCACACAGTAGCATCCTAGAAGGTGCTCTATTGGACTGGTATCTGGTGTGTGTTGAGACCATTTGAGTACAGTGGACTCATTGTCATGTTCAAGAAACCATTTTGAAATGATTTGAGCTTCATGACATGAAGTGTATAAGATGGATGGATAAATAAACCTTATGACTCCTTTTGCCATGAACCATGGGTCAGGGTTGAACCTTGCAAAACTTACAATAAAAGCCACAAAACAATTAAATGACCATGAATTTAATCTCTTGATATTACCTGACCTAACTTTAAAGCTCTTTTTAGACCCACCAAAAATGTGCAATAAGCATTTATTTAATTAACCAGTTTATCCATCTTTACCAAGGGTGTCAGTAATTTCGCTGCTGACTATATTAGGGTTAAATGACATGATGTAAATCTTTTTTTTTTTGTAAGAAAGCTTATTAGTTGGATTTTCTATTAAAATGTTATTCCACACAACTGACAGCAAGAACTTTTTTGGTGCATGTTTGTCACCATAGTTATGGTTGGGCCAGTTTTGTTTCCTCTTGTCAGGTGGTATAAAGTCATAAATAACTTTCAAGGTTGTTGCACCAAGTGGCAAAGTGTTATTGCTGGTCGCATATGAAGTCCGCTTCAAACTTTAAAAAAAGTACATTGTCATTGACTCATTGAGCAGACAGTGGTTCTTTGTTCCTAAAAATTAGTGGTTGGAAAGCAAAATTCAAACTACACTTCTTGACAGAAAAAGAGCAGCTTGCTACAAAACTCGTCAAGTAGTGTTGCTTCATGTAGATATGTAAATAAAAACAGGTGTGGTCTGACTAGACACTGGGTTTTTTCCCACACGAAAATGTAAAATACACCTGCTGCCCTTGCAAAGGCACATTTTGGGCAGTGTCCATCTTGGTGAGAGATCATTGACCTCTAGACATTCTGCCCAGATGACAGCCTTTGAGGGGGGTGTATCATAGGACTAAGAGCAGGATGTTCATTTGAATTACCTGCCATCTAGTCCATTCAGATCTTAGCTGTTAGTGTTTGGAGCAGTACTTTTATGAGGACACACACGGCAAACAGGTCCTGGATGTTCCAGACAGACCACTGGTAGGACTGTTTGATCCACCAACCAGATACAACATAACATACTACTGTTTCTGCCCAGACCATTTCCAGGAATTTAGCAGAAAGAAATTTGTTGTCATGGTGCTGCTGGTGTGATGATCTGGGGAGGCTATATATGTAGCAGGCATATCTCTCACCAAGAGGTATGTTACCAAAAAAAATTGATGAGAAACATTTTATAGGACGGCAGAGGAACCACTTTTGTACCATCTTGTGGCAAGACCCAATCAGGCCACACCTGTAATGGTTTGCATATCTGCCTGCCGGTTTTTGCAGAATGCAACATTTCTATCTGGGTGTGCTTTTTTTTAAAAGTAATTTTATTTCCAAAAGATCAGTTCGTAAACAGTATGTTATTAATTAGCATTGAACAATGTATTCCTATTAATAATTAGTTGGATTAAAATGAACCTTTATTAATTTTTTTTATTTAGATGCATTGATGTAAAATACCTAACGATACACTGATGTACACATAAAAACAAAAAAGAAAGCATCCGTATAAATGTTTTTCTTTGATAATCAGGCACAACTAGATCGGGACTAGATTGAGAATGACACAGTCCTTAATTGTGATATCTACCAGTTTGCATTTTAGCAGTAATTAACTTCAAATTTGATACTGAATTCCAGTCTAAACTTTCACTTAATTTATTTAGAGCACTAAATAAAATCTCACACAACTGTTTGCTTTAAGGGTTTGTTGGCAATAATAGACTATAAAATGACAAACAGGAGTTGGCAGCTATATATGATGATATAAACAGACTCCTAACTGACTGTGAAATATTGTGTTTTTTACTATTGAATAATGTGTTGTGTGGCAAATGCAATTTTACACAAAGAGTGAATTTAAAATTGCTGGTTAATGACAGGGGTCCACTTGGTTATAATTAAGCATTTTAAATTTGGCAGATACTTGAATTTTAATAGAATGATTCAGGATTGTAAGCTGTCAAAAAGTGTCAAAGAGTGTCAAAAAGGGCAACGGCAAAGTTTTCATATGGAACCAAATGCGAAGAGATAAATAAATTGTTTCCATAGCGCTGACAGACAGAAATAAAAGGCAGATTTGATCAGTCTCCAGGTTTTCCTCTGAGTCTCCGAAACAAGTCTTCCCTTCTCTTTTCATTAAGGAGCTCCTGAATTCTTTTGTTCTGAGTTTTCTCTCTAAATGGGGGTCGCTTTTTAGGTATAAAGTGGTTCTCAGGCACTTCATTCAACTTTACAACCCTTACAGAAACATCAATGGAATTATTCTCCTTCCTGTCTTCTGATATGTGAAGACTCACTACAGTCGGAGGACTTGTCATAGGGAAGCTGGGGGGTGTAGTAACTGAATCAGTTACTGTATATTCAGGAGTGATTGATAAAAGCTCCTCAAACCCAGACGTAGATTCTGAGGCACCCTCCATGGTGTTTATTCTCCAGGGTTCGGCATCTTCCTCCTCATCGAGTGAAGTGCTTGGACCATCTATTTCCTCCAGGAAGACAGTGGTGGTGCTGGGAACCTGAGTTTGTGTCAGAGAAAAGGCGATCATAGTGGTGGAATTTCTCCATGTGGAGCTAGGTCTGATGGTTGAGCTGTAGAGATGAGTGTTAGAAGACTGATAGAGGGTGTATGGCTGTGTAGTGGAAGAAGTATGTGGGGATGCAGTGGTATAGTTCCAGTGCTTGGTCAGGTTAGGAGGAGTGGTGTGGTTGCCCTCTGAACAGGATTTGCAGCACATCTGCCTGTAGCCAGGGTTTGAACAGTGCTTGCTCAGCACTTCCATACGACAGAAGACAGACTTATCGCCTTTACAGCGCATTCCTACAATGCACCAAAAACAAGTATTCAAATTAATCATTGAAACATTACCAGCAAATAAAAAAATCCATGAAAATATTATTGAAATGACTGGAAAAATAGGATGAACAAGAGAAATTATAAAAAGTGAGGGAGGAAAAAAATGCAAGAAGGCAATTGAATTTTCCCTGCCTGTGGTATACATTAAACATAGTATAAATAAAACAAGTGTGACACAGTATCTGAAATTAATACAAATGATACATCATTAGTCTTTTCATACTAAAGTAAATAAAAACTAAATAAATTGATATTTTTCACAGGTTTCATTCTTCCTGGCCAGGCTCATAAAGCTCTGGAGTCTGTCCCCCGGAGAACACTGTGGGCAGGCATAAACATGCTTTGGACGGAATGCAAGCCACTGCAGGGCAGCAGGGGTCACTGCTGCAGCATTAGTGAATTGTGTCTATATCACCAAAGTGTCTATATAATTATTTAAGTGCATAGGGGCCTCATTTACTACAGCCCAGTAAAATTTACCCACCACTGTAAAACCCAGGTATGAGCCCTGGGAGTGAAGTTGGGCTGAATTGGGCGGAGATGATCACAAGGAGTTAGTTAATCTGATAGATCTCCACCTACAATAGTTTTATAAACACTAAATATACATTTAGTGTATTTCAATTTATGGACACCCATTCTAATGACTGAGCGCTGCTATTTTAGCAATATGTACTTTTAGCACATTCAAAATATAAAACGTACCTCTCCATAGACAAACAGTCACAGTATCGTACTGACATGTTGTACTGAATGCCACAGTGACTCTCAATACGACACAATTGTAAGCTTGTGCTGCCCACAGGCTATTTCTTCAACTTTCTGCCCTGTTAAACCTTGACCTTAAAAGTCAAAATACCATTGCTTTGCCAGCTTTAATTGATTATAGATTGCCTGGCTCGCATAGAAACAGGCACCCTGAAAATGCACTGGATTGCCAAAAGTGAGCCAGAGTTTACTGTGTATCATAGAAAGCTGACCTCGCAGTCATGTTCCCAAATCTACTGGAAAGCCCTTTAGATTAACAAAGGCTCCGGCAGCAGCAAAGGTGGCTGCAGCATCCATACTAATATGTTTTGGATTGTTATATATTAAAATTTAATTAAGTATGATATTAAAAATGTGTGATTACACTACCATAAAAACTGTTTAGTCTAAATATCCAGCTTTACGTGACTGTTTATTCCATATTCCTTCTAACTTCAACTGACAAGATGCCATACAAATAACACTCACGCCTCGTCAGATATACACTGTGTACAACACATTTTTAGAGTACAATGTAAACTATTTGAAAATGTTACATCATTCACAGTTTGGTAAACACTTTGGTTAAACACTTCGTGAAACTGTCTGAAACCATCGAAACAAACAACACTCCTTAGGACTTAAAACATTACATTTCACTAACAAAAAATGGAATGTTCCATTCAATCAACATGTGAACCAAAAACGAAATGGTCCATTCAACCAACATGTGAACCAAAAACGAAATGGTCCATTCAACCAACATGTGAACCAAAAATGGAATGTTCCATTCAACCAACTTGTGAACAAAATGTTTCATTCAACCAACATATGAACAAAAGACTAAATGTTCCATTCAACCAATATGTGAACCAAAAACGAAATGCTCCATTCAACCAACATTTGAACCAAAAATGGAATGTTCCATTCAACCAACCTGATCTAAGATGGACTGTTCCATTCAACCAACCTGAACAAAAAACGAAATACCCCACTCAACCAACATGTGAACAAACATACTATGGAGATAAAGCCAATTGGTAATGCTACAGAACAGGATTAGAATAAAAAAGTTATATATTATAATATAAACATTCACTTTACAATTTAAACACAAATTGTAATATGAAAACACAACTCCAAATCAGCATGTTGTCCCAGCTTTGAATGCAAGTGTGTGCAGTAAGTACTTTCCCTGTGTCTCAACAAATGAACGACATGTGCAAAGACAATGGCTAACAATTATGCCAGTTTCAACAACTTAAATCATGTGTTACACAAGTATGGTTTTTGGAACCCAAGCTCCAAAAGGCTGAGGCTGAGAGTACAAACCGTGACACTATCTTCACTACTGATTCAGAGCTAGGATTTACAGGTCAGGTCATGGGTATAGTAAGTATATTGCTTTGTTAATGCAATGGGTTCTGAACTGTGCAAAGCATCTTGTTTTACCCCTCCTTATCTTGGTTAAGGGCATTGGTGAAGGATCTGGAACCTAATGCAAAACACTTGACAGAGGCAAATATACAGCCCAACGGGGCATCATTTTCCAAAACCATACCAACATAACATAGTCACGAACTTGTTTGCTGTAGCTATCTCTGACTACAGTATGATGGGGGCTTAATAGACAACAATTAATAAGTGATACATTTAATACTGACAAAGTGGCAAATTTATATGTACAGTGTCTTAGTGAAATGTGGTTCCTGAAATATTTCTTATTCATTTAGGCAAAGAAATATACAGTGGATGTTAAAAGTCTGAGGGCTAGCAGTGCAAATGTTTTTAATACATTTCTGTTTAAAAATCATGATCATTTGAATGAAACTGACTGTCATGAACTTCCCTTCGCAGTCATCTGACCTAAAGCCATTAAGGATTTATGGAGGCACTTGACGACAGAAGAAGGGAAGCAAGATGCTTTGTGCAATATGGTGTACTCATGCTGGGATAACATTTAACTTACAAAGTCCATGCATTTATGTAATTTAGCAGACACCCTTTCACAGAGAGACGCACAGCTCATACAGTCTAATAATTCAAGCAACTGTGGATTAAGGCTCTTGCTCAAGGACTCAGCAGTGGCGGCTTTTGAACCCTGGACCTTCAGGCCCAGAGTCCAGTGCCTTAAACGCTAGGCCCATGACATAGTCCCATGACAGCTTGAGTGTCACTACAGCAACAGGGGAACGTACCAAATACTTAAAATCTGATATTTTTATAATGTATTTTCCCCAGTGATTCATCATTTCACTTAAATTATGTTGATATAGTTTGTAATGAAAAACATTGTAAATTCAAGAACAAGGCATCACAGATGTATTTGAACTAGTGGTTTAACACTTTTGACTTTTGGCACCCACTGTATTATTAGTGATAAAGCTTAACCTTAAAAGACTGCAATATAAAGAGCTAGCAGATATTAATTGGTAACTAGTTTTGCACATGTATATCTGTTGGGCTGATGTGTCCAAGCGCTAGAGGAGGGGGTAGTACGTGTGTTGTGTGTGGTCAGGCTCATTTTGCGTTGTTTGTGTTTGACTGGAACAAGACATTCTTGCAGGGGGGGGGGGGGTATTGAATAATGTGCATTACCATATAAAAGACAGACATAAATCACCTGAATTCTTTAAGTTGCTAACATCAATCCATTTAATTAAATATACTGAACTTTATATGACTAACATATTGATGCATATTGAAATTATTTCTGTGTAGTCTATAAAAATGTACCATGTATAAGTAAGCTTTTTACAGGGCAACAGTAATGACAGAGCAATTAAAAACAAGGACTGAGGATTGCAGCGACTGGTTCCTGCTGTAAACATCCACTGCAGTCATGGTTCAAATTTCTTTCCTCTAGCTGCCCCATTCAAGCTTTCATAGAGACACAGACTTTAATAGTAGTAATACTACTGTTCATGTGTCTCATAACTGAGGATAAGGCAAAGGTTCTTGATATAAATTCAAAATAGAAAGTTAAAAAAGGAAACAATGTAGAATGGTGTAGTGGATATTTGATTGCCCTGTAGATGGCCTGGCATGTAGCGCAGTAGAAAGCGGCAGTGAGTTTTCAGAGTTTGGGGTACACCTTTCTGTCATCGGGCACGGCATATAAAATGGATTTAAAGGAACACTGTACTTCTAAAGTACACTATAATTATATATTTAATCTATGTTTCCTAAAAGATTTTTTTTACTCCTGTTCAAGTATGTACAAAAATACAAGATACAACAGTCAGCAATATGTATTTTCATGATCCATATAGTCATTTATATCATTTATATATAGTGGTTTAAATGAGACTTTGTACGCTTATAATACAAATAATTAACTAAAACGTCCCATTTCTCATTTCTTAACCATGACAAAAGGTTGAAATCTCCAAATCTATGCCCATTTTGTTTTTACTCTGTATAACTTCCCCTGTCCCAGGCAGCTGCTCCAAAACACAGCTCAGCTCCATGAGGCTGTCTCTTCACAACCACAACCTAACCTTCATCATAGCTTGTCACAGCAACAATCTGATTCCCTGATTCCGAGCCTAATTGGGCCGTAACTAGAGATGTGGGTAAAAACAGCCCCCAAAACTCCATCAAGGAGGAGCCTGAGGGGAAGAAAGCGAAGCAGCAGGCTCCAAAGGGCGAGAACGGAGGAGTCAAGGCAGAGTGTAGCAGAGCCAGAGGGTTAGAGAAAGTGCCAGGAGCCATGCAGGATTGGACAAGGTGCAGATGGACATCTGCCCGCTGGAGAGATGTCGTTTACTTGAGGAGATCTTGGGGGCTGAAAACTCAGGGTCTGCTCTGGACAACCACTTGTTTCCTTTGTCACCTAGACAAAGACAAGGGAAACGGGGAGATTAAGTTACTCTCCATTATACTCAAGGGTTAATTATGAGGTATTTGTTGTTTATTTTATACTGTAGCATATAGCACAGGATGAAACATGCTTTGAGACAGTATAGACTGTCTCATAGTATATATAGTATAGTATATATAGTCTTTATAGTATATTTTTGGTATAGACAGTAATGAACAAGATTCAGGTTGGTGAGGTGAAGCAACACATAATTCACAGTAACAGATAGGAAAGGCCCCCACATAACTATATTAAGCTCACATAATTGAAAGTTGGTAGTTGGTAGCAAATAATAAACAAGGATGGAAATGGAAATATGGATTTTAACATCAGAATATTTGCTATCAAACCATTTATTCGAACGTGGTGCATTCAGGGTTTGTCTTTATTTGAATGCTGCTCGATCTGTCTCTGAGGTATGTGCATATACAGTATGTTTTACAAATGTGTGGGTCTGTTTTAGGAATCAAAACTTGTGCCACATATTGCCTTTATATAAAATGCTTAAATTCTCTCCGACATTCCAAATACATGAATCAGGTAAATAGGCATCTCAAATGCTCAAATATTGTATTATGTTTAAACCATGAACTTTCTAGGGTCTTAATTTTTTTAAGCTTATTGATGACACCCTTTTTGTATCTAATTGATGCTGGGTCTCGATTTCAAAAGAGTTTTAGACTTTTTCACAAAAACTGTAACTTTCGTTTAAAAAACAAAAGAGCCAAAAATTGTTTTATGTTACTGATGTTAGGGTTTGGTGTAGTATGTGTAGTATGATTAAGCTGCAGCAATATTATGGTAATGGATAGAACAATGATTTTAAGTCTATTTGTGCTCATGCCCATGTGTCCTGTGATGGCTTGGCCCTGTCTAGGATTGGTTCAAACTTTACAATCTGTGTTGGAGTTAGACCCTGTCCCCATGACCCTGTATTGGATGAATTTCACCAGCTTTTTCTTTCAATATAGTCATGCATGACTGACTCAGTACAGTCACAGGCTAGATGTGTCGTCTTTGCTACACTAGCTATCCCATTTCCAGTATCTGCTACTAGATATTTCTCTGTTGTGCATACACTATACTGTTTATAGGTAAACATGCTTCACACATTTTACTAAACTACTTTCCCTGGAATTCTCTCCTAAATACGTCCTTGTTCATGTTAAGTACAACCCCAATTCCAGTTCATCTTGGACATTGTGTAAAACATAAATAAGAACAGAATACATTTTCAACCCATATTGAATGAATGCACTACAAATACAATATATTAAATGTTCAAACGGATAAACTTTGTTTTTTTGCAAATATTCACTCATTTTGAATGTGATGCCTTCAGCACGTTCCAAAGAAGGACAACAAAAGACTGGTGAAGTTGAGAAATGCGCAAAAAACACCTCTTTGGAACATTAAACAAGGTGAACAGGTTCATTGGAAACAGGCGAGTGTCATGATTGTGTATAAAGGGATCCCCAAAAGGCTTCACAAGCAAGGATGGGGCGAGGTTCACCACTTTGTGAACAGCTGCCTGAGCAAATAGTCCAACATTGTTCTTAAAACGTTTCTTAACATGCAATTGCAAGGAATGCAGGTACTTCATCATCTACAGTTTATAATATCATTAAAGGATTGAGAGAAATTTCTACAAATAAGCGAAAAGGCCGAAAACCAACATTGAATGCCTGTGACTTTCGATCCCTCAGGAGGCACTGCATTAGAAACTGACATCAGTCTGTAATGTATATTAGCACATGGGTTTAGAAACATTTCAGAAAACCATTGTTGGTGAATACAGTTCATCTCTTAATCTATAAAAAGTGCAATTTAAAACTCTACCATGCAAAGCTAAAGCCAAACATCAACAACAGCGGAGACCCTGGACTGTTGAGCAACTGAAGTTGTATATCAAGTATTCTTTGCAGGCATCAAAATGAGTGAATATTTGCAAAAAACAATAAAGTTTATCCGTTTGAACATTAAATATCTTGTCTTGGTAGTGCATTTGACTGAACATGGGTTGAAAAGGATTTGCATAATCATATTCTGTTTTTATTATTGTTTTAGCACCATGCCAACCTAATTGGAATAGGGGTTGTACATACATAGGTATAATTACAGATTACATTTCTGAAGACTGAGGTATTGTACTCACTTGAACATGGCACCAGCTGACACTTCCTGAGGGTCTCTGGCTTTGTGTCCATACAAATACCGATGGTGTTATCGGGAGTGCTACATGTAACCTGGCGCTTCTGAGTCCCATTTCCACAGGTGGCAGAGCACTGAGAACACACACGGACAAACATACATATTTTTACATCACCACTCTATGACTGTTTCTTGAAGCCACACTAAAAAAAAACACTTACCTGGGACCAGGGTCCAGTGATCCACTGCGTAGAACATTGTTGGAGATTACAGGTGCGTCGGCTCTCAGGCCGATCATCGCTGCAGTATTTGGGGTTGACAGTTTTGAAAGTGCCATCCTCTTGAGGCCTCACGCAACGTACCGGGCGAGTCTGAGTTCCTGTCTTACCACATGATTTACTGCACTCATCCCAGTCTCCCGTCACCCAACTGTAAGACACATACTTTGTCATGTTACCCGTGTTGACACTTTGGCTTAAACCACCTATGAAGTAGAGTAGAATGCTTACATTGGCTCAGAGCACTGCTTCTGGTTACAGACTCGACTGATGGCACGGGGTTTAGGGATGTTGGTGCAAAAGGTGCGGTGCACCATCTTGCCGTCTGACTTTCTGCGACAGCCAAAACGCGTATACTGCTTACCTGCAATTCAGCAAAATACACAAGCATGGTAACTGTAGTTAACCACCACTGTTTGAAGATGATCAACCTCTGATTAACCAGTGGGTTATCTTTATAAAAACAAGAGCAGTACTTTCATAAACTTAAAAGATCTCCAGAAAATGTAACGTTTGGAATGACATCCTTCAAACACGCCTGTTTTAAGGGTTTGTAAATTACAGGGATGTGAGCTTGTTTGTGTTCGTAAATTAATACGGTGCAGGTGCTGATCTGGTTTGTTTAGACACTTGATCTTACCACAAGCGGGTGTGACTGTTTTACCCGGTGCCCTATATTAAGGCTCTGGCACTACTTTTGGGTAGTGTACCACATGGTGGGTGATAGTTGACATAGTACATGGAATCAGGGCCTGGTTGTGAATATATTTTTTTTCTGTAGCATACCTCCTCCGCATGGTTTGGAGCACTGGGACCATTTCTTCAGAGCCCACTCAAAAAAAGCAGTGTCATCCTGTGGTAGGCTGTTCTCCATAGACGATGAAGGATCCTCTGGTAGGATGTACTTATAGGACAGGGTGACTTTAGAGATACCCTCAGACTCGGCCTGAAGAATGGACATTATTTCTGATGTGAAACTGAGCAATCGACGAGCATGTTCCTATCACATGTATCATATCATATATGGAAATATAAATGCATGTAAATTCATAGTCTACCAAACATAAACAAGTAGGCTTCACCAACACAAGCTCTAAAAAAGTCTGTTTGTATTATAATCAAATCACAGATGAAAGAACAGCCTACCAAATGACATGAAACCACATGAGTCACAAGTCTTGAGAACTGCTTTTACACAAAACCATATACACATGTGAATATAAGAAAAGCTACGTTTCATGTGTAAATCTGTTGTTTAGGCCAAATACATTAGATTTTGATTTGGCACTGCTGTACAGGTTTTGTTCCCGAAAAACTTAGGACCAGTTCCAGCCAAGGTTCTGTCTAATAAAATCCAGACCCTTATGTTTACGGTTTGTTAAAAGAAAAGACTTTCATTTGGAATGCCTTACAAATAGTTCGTTAACATGGAAGTGGCATCTAACTGAAGATTTAAAGCTTTGTTGACCCAAACATAACACCATCATCAGCAAATCTCCAAACAGATCCTTGGCAGCATTTTAATTTTGTTTTCTAAAAACCACCCTGACTGTGGGTGCATGGTCAAAATAAAACTGTTTTATTTTACATGCAGATTCATTGTGACTCTGTTTGTATCAAATGTCCTAATTATACTGGATAATAGGATAAAGATCTTGCTTCCTAAACACCTTTGGGTGTATTTTATGGATTTTAGGCCATAAAATAACTAAAACAACTTAGATCTTTTCCTATAGTGTACTAAGATAGGCATAATTTAGTATATTGCCCAAAAAGTAAACTGTTTAGGTCAGTCCAAATACACCTGGGTATGTACTTAGTATAGATGCTATGTAAACATTGTCTTCAGTGGTGCAGCATTTATTCGATAGCCCACAACTGTGGAGACTTGTGGAGATCCTGTATTGCTTTCTGGCTTGGTTAGGCGTCACACAACATGACTGGCCATGGCTGAGGGAAGAGGGGTTAGACAGTGTGATCATCCTTAGTGCTGCAACAGTAACACCTTCCAGGTCCTGGGATGGACTGGCATGCTAGTAGTGTGTGCTTTTGCTGCACCCAGTGAAATATGGGATAGGGTTCATACTCTGCTACGAATCTGACCAGACTAAGCAGAGGTAAAACAAAAAATAAATACTGTGATTAATATAAGCTAATGCAGTTTGCCAGCAGGCAGATAGCTGGCTAACTATTTACCCTGACATGAGAAACATAGGCAGCATTACTTGTCTTATGAGCATACAATTATGTGAGTTATTTTACATACACCCACCAATTACTTTATTAGGTACGCCTCCTTGTTTCTACACTCATTGTCCAGTTTATTAGTATCACTCACCATACAGAATAAATAGTAGTTCTGCCATCACAGACTGTATCTATCTGTTTAGATTATTAGTCCCCTTTACTCTTACTGTTTTGCGATGTTCCACATGACCAGCATGGCTCAGATACTATTTGTGCAGTGGATCATTATCAGCATTGTAGTAAACACTGTGTTCTTTCACTGTGCACTCTCTTCAATACATCTATTATATTGTTCAACCTTGCGGATGTAAAGTAGATTGTAGCTCATCTGTTTTTGCACAGTTTGTGTTAGCGATCCTCTTATCCTTCATCAGTGCCTACAGGATCCTGGTGGTTGGACATTTTTGGTTGGAGGACTATTCTCAGTCCTGCAGTGAAACAGCTGTGCCTCATCCACTCATATCACCACAATGTTACTTCAGTACTAACAATAAGCCACTATCCAAATTATACCTGATTTGTGATGGTCCTGTGGGGGTCCTGACCATTAGAGCACAGATTAAAGGGGATGAAGAAAGTATGCAAAGAAACAGATGAACTACAGGCTGTATTGTAAAACAGAAAATTGAACCTATATAGGATGAGGAACTGATCAACTGTAGAAGCAAGGAGGTGTACCTAAAAGTGATCAGTGAGTGTATCTTACTATATGTAACTTAAAATAAACATGCCATCATATTACTCAGGTCATGCAGCCATTACTGAGACAGAGAACAATGTACTCGTATGAACTTTTACGCACACTTGTTGGCAGTACCATAATAAGTACTCCATAATTCAGTGGGCCTGTGGTCTGGATCGTCTCCATATCATCGTCGTTAGTGTACTCCCACAGCACACCTTTCTCAATCACTGCTCTGGTCTCAGGAAATTCCCCCTCACCATTCAGGAACAGGTCGTCTGTGGCTTGGTTCTTCACCGCTAATGAAAAACAACTTCATGATCAAAACTTAAGCATAGCATGACTGATGAGCAGAAGAAATCCAGCACACAGAGCAAAGATCAGTCTTGGTTTAGCTGTGACTGTGGTCGTTAAAGTAATGGAATCAAATAAACTCAATGAAAAGCATTACTCTTCAGACATCAAAATATTTCAGAGATACTGAACAAACGAGCTGTCAATGGCAAGAAGAACCTATCAATATCAAGCACCAGGAGGCTCAGACACTTAAATTCTAAGCGGAAGAGTATTTGGAATGCATAATGTGTGTTTATCCAAGCTTACCCAGAATATGGGGTGTTCCTTTCAACTCTTGGATCAGAATATGCCTCGCGCCTCTGGGAATTTCCAAGATCTTCAGAAAACCTGTGTTTATTTTACAAAGTCATGAGGAAGCTACAAAACTTTCAAGAATGTTTTTGTGGTATTAAATATGTTAGTGATGGGAATCCTAGAAGTGGTTTTCCAGACACAGGTCCCGGAATGATGTTCTGTATCATTACAAACCGATATTATCTGGTTCATAGTTTGTTCATGACTTTTGGAAATCCAGCTAAGAATACTTTATCCATGTTAATCCAAAAGAAGCTTTAAAAACATATCCAATTATGCAGTGTACTGCATATATAAAATCAGCGTCTTCTGTGCGTTCTTGTCTGCATAAATAGACTAATTATTAAAACATAAAACCTGCATAGTGTTAAGACAGGCCCAAAGGCAGAACACCGGCGTTGGGACAGTTCGTTTTAAAGCGGAACCACACAGTGGCAGTGTTTCACAAAAAATTGGATGTCTGTCTCATAAATCTTATAGATTCGAGCCAATATTACATTTTCAAGGCACTGATACAGTGCTGCAGTTTTTATTAATCTCAGCAATGGACTGCTGTATGCACCACACATTTTTCTTTCAGAATATTGCAGAACATATTTCATTTTATGGCAGGAGAAAGTGTAATTGTGTTATGTATTTTCTCCTTGGTAACAGATTAAAAAACTAGTCCCATGACTGTAGTTGCTTTGCTTTAAATTACAAACTCCTTTCAGTGCTGTGTATTAGCTTTATTTGCCAAACTTTGTTGTTGCAGCTATTTTTGAATCATTTAGACATATGCATAAATGATTTCCAAATCTTTCAAATTAAACTAATTCTTACTGTTGCAAGGTATGACTGTTATATCTCCTAATCCTTAGGTAAAATAAGGACAGGCACACAGTTCTCACCTGTTTTCCTGGTGCTACGGGTGAAGTTGCCTTTGATAACCTTGCAGGTAGAGTTGTCCCCACCACACACACCACAGATATCTTCCTCTAGCTCAGAGGCCACTACATAGTCGCAGCCAACTTTCTGCGCACACAGCAATGGAAATTGTGTTACACGTATAGAGAAAAAGCAAAAAGCATTACCACAAAAGCAAGTTTGTATTCCACAAGGACTAAAGAAAAACGTCAAGATATCTTACCATGAAGTGATTCTCAACGGACAGTCGCTCATGTAGCAAGATAGCAACCCTAAGTCATTGTACTAATGAATGGTTAAAAAAGAATAAGACTCATGTTTTGAGTAGGAATGTTGTGCAAGGACCAGTAAACAGTTCATGTGAGGAAACCCACCAATGTTCCTGAGCAGAAAGTGTTCTGCATGGAGAAATGGGCTAGAATTGTCATCAAAAAAGACCAAGTATCATTTTTGTCTTCTCACCCTTATTGAAAATCTGGTGATGTAGACCTTATATACATAGAAATATGGCAAATTTGAAATGATTCACACAATTTCAAGCACCACTGTATGCATAAAAGGAATGTGATTGGATAAACACACATGAAGCAGATTTTCTTGACATAAGGAATGATGACCTAAACTATCTAGATTGACAGTCATAGTACTGCACAGTACAGATTTTCTCTCAACCCAAATTAGGGAAGCTTTTGTTTCATGTGTCACCTTATCACCAATGTGTGTGACAGTAGAGTAGTGAGCTACAAAATTAGATACCATGTTTCCTAATATGATTTGAAAGGGTAATAACCAATTATGGAAACAACAATTTAGAGGAAAAGTTATGTAAGCTGGGTATCAAAACAGTGAAGAGTTGTCTTTATGACTATGACTAAACGCGTTGGGTTTAAGCTTTTATACCTTATTGTAGGTTTGTTCATTGTGAAAGAGTAACCTGGATGTCATATGGTTCTATAGACACCACAGCTTAGGTTTTACCTAATATTATTTGTGCTGTCATGTGACGTGTGGAAATGTGTAAACACATAAAACTGTTATGAGATCCTATAGCTTCTGTGTTAAAATGCTTAACAAACTTCATAATGCAGAAATTGCTTTAACCTTCATTGCTGTATTGCACCCTATATAAAGACACCTTCCATAATGCATGTATAAATGCATTTATTAACATTTTGCATTAAAAGCTATTTGTCTAATAGCTGTAACTACATTTGTACTATATTAAGTTATTGTGTGGTATTGCATTATTATGTGTAATTAGCTAGTTTAATGAAATATGGTTGGAAATATTCTATTTCAAATAACCCAAACCCACATTGACTCAAATAAAGGCTTATTCCATCAAACTTTCCTGTCCTGCTTTTGACAGGTTTTATGTCAAGTATAGATTTTTGTTGACAGGTTGTTAGGGAACTTTCTAGACACAATACGACAGTGGTTTCCAGTGGGAGGAGGAACAGAGTACTGTACATGGTTGAGTACTGTTTGAATTGTTGCAGAGCCATTTTAGGCAGAGATGGAATGATGGGAAATATATTAAAAGAAATGTTACACAGTAGAAATTTTAGATAAATAATGCATATGGCTCGGTGGGTAGCACCGCTGCCTCAGAGCAAGAAGGTCCTGGGGTTCAATCCCAGGGTGCAGTGGCCAGGGTCCTTTCTGTGTGGAGTCTGCATGTACCCGTGTCTGTGTGGGTTTACTCCGGGTACTCTGGTTTCCTCTCATAGTCTAAAAACATGCATGTTAGGTTAATTGGTGAGTCTAAAGTGTCTTTAGTGTGTGAGTGTGTGTGTGTGCTCCCTTTGATGGATTGGCGCACCATCCTGCCCTTGCGTGCCCTAACCCTAACCCTTGACACCATTACAGTTGCCAATCTGCGCTACCACAAGCTCTAACTGCTTCTTTTTTCTTAGTTACTTATGTGTCTAAACATTTTCGATCACACTGAATTTACTCATATTAACCTTGCTATCTGGGTAGCACTAAATGTACGGAACCAGAATCAGGCTCCTGCACAGCGAACTTCAAGAATTATGGTGAAATTGGCTAGAGTTTTCTCAGTAGTGATTTACAGATTAATTATGTGGTTAAATTACAAGTACTTCATTAGTGGATAGCCTGTTACTCATCAGCAACCTTGATAATTCCTCCTAATGTCGTGACAATTGATTGATTGGTAGTTTGCAAATGTACAGACACTTCTAGATTCACATTTGTTAATTAACGTTTCCATATTGCAATATTCAACAACTAATTAAGTAAACAATAAAGAAGCTTTTCAGGGACATAAACCTAACAAAGCTAAACACACTAAAAAGAGAAAATCTCATGTCTGTGGCTGCTCCATCGAGCACCCCAAGATCGAATAACCAGTACTCCCTGTGTACACACACTCCCAGCCAAGCGCCTGGTTTATGGCACTCTAATTTGCCAGCACGCTGATCACTAACACCTGTTTTCGATTTTACTTGTTCCCAATTTTACTTGTTAGACAGTTAAACCCCTTTGTTTCACACACACACCATGTGAAATCTCATATCTGTGTTATATGTTTTTATTCTGCTCCAATTGTGACCTCATTTCAGTTCACCATTTTGTATAAAACCATTCCACTTTTCTCCTGTCAACTCTTGTTACCTGACTTCAGATTATGATTTTACTTTGTCTTTATGTCTTTTCTAATTTGTATTGGTTTGTTTCAAAAGCTGGGTAATACTTCACTAAAAAATATAAGGGATTTTAGCCTAGTTCCCAGATTGGTATTTTGGATTTTCTGAGCTGTCACTCTATTTATGTGCTTGTGCATCTTTAAAGGGACAAATGAAAAAAAGCAGAAAGTCTTGTTGGTTTGTTTTAGCTTTAAACTTCAAATTTAGTGCTGATTTCACAGGTTTATAATTTCACCACAGATTGCACTTTGTGTATAATCCTGTGGGATTCCCCAGTTGTGATATTTAATCTCTTCAGCAGGCTCCGGGTCCAGTGGGTCATACCTGGGAGCGGCCTAGTGGGAGCAAATCAGAGGCCATGGCCATAATATTTCAACTAACTGCCTGAGGGTAACTCTAAGACTCAGAGGCTTTCCTGAATTGTAGAGTGGCTTATCCAATTAAAGCAGCTCCTGCGGTTGGAAACAGCATTTCCTGACCAAAGGCGGTTCAAGCCTAGGCTTGGATTGCAAGAAAAGTCAGGTAGCGTGGTTATGGAACACTGTGATGAACTGGTACACTGTCCAGCTTGTACCTCTGCCTACATTCAGTACATATGGTAGTGTGTAAATGTCTTACCACCATCAGATATTGTTTTAGCAATAGTATAAAAGACAGTGCATTTGTTTGAAGCTGAAAAACAGCTTATATAGGCTATGGTAAAACTATGTAGCGTGATCTTCCCTTACACTTAAGATATAGCAGCATCAGGCAGCTTTATTGGGATGCAGAGTTAACGCTTCTACAGTATGAAGAAGATTGATTAGGAATGGTCTTTTTGTAAGGCTAGCAGCCAAGAAAACACTTTTTCATGGAGGTCACACTAAATACTGACTTTTGCCTGCATAATCCATTTTGCTCTGACAATTTCTGTTTGTATTTTAATAAAGAGAAATGATGATATATGGTCATTGCTAAAGCAGCTGTAATGACCTTTGCATTGTACTGTAGGCTCCAGCTACTCTGACCATGATGTAAGTGGAGGCCAAGTGGCATGCTTTTCTCCTATTACAGAGATTAAGTTCATTCAGCTGATTTAGGAACCTTATTTTTCCTTTATTTTTGATTATAGAAAATGATATGGATGTAGGCCCATTGGTACACAGATCTGAAAACTAAACTGCAGTTAACCTTATCAATCATAGACGTAATCAATCATGCATTTCAACATACTTCATCAGTAGGCTGCTAGTTTTAGTGTTTTTCCTGCGATTTGAACATTAATAGTGTATGTGAACAACAGTGTTGGGGGTAACGCAGTACAAAGTAACGTGTTAGAGTAATCTTTTACTTTTTTTCTGTAAAGCAGTCATGTAAAGCGCTATTTTGTAATCACATTAAAGTTACTAACTTAATAAAAACTTACTTTACCTGCGTTACCCACGTTTTTCTATTAAAGATATTATTTCTTTAAAAGCATTAGCAGTCTTCTGCGTAATTTATGCATGTACTAACTTCCTGAAACAGCTGCTGTCACAGTGTTGCCAAAAAAAAAAAAAAATTACTAGCGACAAATCTAGTAACTTTTTCTGGTGTTGTTGGAGACTTTTGGAGACTCGGACGTGAACGCGCATATTGTTCTGCAATTACTGTCCTGAACGAGCCCCTCCCCCTCCCCCGTCCCAAAGCACTCACTACTCTCACAGTACAGTATCTGCAATGAGAGCAGGAGATCCAACACCAATAACAAACCAAGAATCAATACAAGAATTATACATTTGTAGTTCTACACATTTTTACCTACTTTTTGTCTCTCGCACGATGTTATTCTGCTCTTAAACCCAAACGTACCCTTATACAAATTAGGCGATGATGTCATTTAGTGACTTCTAAAAACCTATAGTGACTTTCCTTACTGAGGATTTGGTAACACTGAGCGAACACAGAGTAGCTACGATGGCAGAGGATGAGTGGAGATATTTTCACTATTTTGAATTTGCTGAACACAGACTGAAAAAACATTACTGTCAAGTGTAAGTTATGTCCAAGCCAAAAGAAAAAAAAAATTATTGAACTGTAGTGTTGTGTTGTTTAAAAATGTGTACTTGTACAGAGAGTTTTAAGAATAGTTCAATTCTATATTTTATAAATGTTTAATACTACACCTGCTGCTAAATTTGGTTCCTTAATTAACCAAAATAAAACATAAATCCTACTGTCTGTATTTTGTTGTACTGTCCAGATTTGTACGAGGGTTTAGTTCGAGTATGGTTTCATTCACATATATTTTAGAATGTAACTTAAAAGTAATGTAATGAGGAATGAGATTACATTATTCAGAAAGTCATGAGTAAAGTAATCCCATTACAATTTTATGTAAGTAAGGAGTAATCAGTAATATATTACCGTTTTTGAGTTAGTTCCCCAACACTAATGCTTCGACAAAGTCGTCGTTGCATCGTTTGACCAACCTGTCACTTCTGTCACCTGACAATTGTATTGTTTGCCACAGTTTGCGGCCAGCCATTGACTTGTGTTTCAGTTTAAAGGTGCAAATAGTGTGCACTAGTAATATTTCACAAAGTTCGTCGTGCATTCAGTCAGTAAACTGTGTACTCGCAGGAAAAACAAATCATATAGGCTACCGATATTCAACGGGCCAGAACAACGAAGCATCTCATGCCTGTCAGTCTTGCTGCCAGACTGTTCAGACATTCAAGCGAAGGCAGTGCTTATATTGTTTTGGGTTTCACGAAAGCTAGACTCACAAATGCTCACTACAGAGTTAATTTGACTGCATAGTTAAGCCCTAATCACAGTTTACATGGGGAGATTGATTAGTGCTTTCTAGATGACTGTATTAAAGCGGCAGATTCCACTCAAGTCAATGCCTGCATATTACATATAGAGAGATCTGCATAACATTGCTAGCTGAAACCATTTTCATGAAATGTTGATGGAAAATTATGCTTTCAGGACTTTCTGGTAAGTGACGTTGTTTACAAAACATTGCTGTTGGGTAGGCAACCCTTATTTAGACTGGGACAGCGGGAATGGGAGTGGCTGGGCCAAAAGAGCTAAGCTTACGTTGGGTTTATCCAGTACTAGATCACAAAGATGGCGTTGAAGATGAAGTTTTCTTCTCTCTTTTTATCCAATCTACCAACCCCAATTATATCAGCACAGCACACACTAACACACCACCACTACGTCAGGGTCACTGCAGGGCACAGAAGGATCCACCACACAAATAGTAACTGATCTGTGCTGATCTTGCGGGGGTCGTATATTGAGAAAATCACTGTTATACTGGATCGAGGCAGTAAATAAGAAGACAACTAACGGTTTGATTAGAAATGCAATCTGTTAAATTATCACTGCATATCTTCGTTGCAGCTCCTTCCTTCTGGAATTCTCTACTTGGTTCCATCCACCCTTGTGCTTCTCGGTGTGTTTATCAAACCTCTCCTCAGAACTCATGTCTTCTATTTGGTCTGGTAAACGCTTTGGGTTTGTGAAATGCTCTATATAAATACGAGTTCCTTCTTGTTGTTGTACCACATGGAGCCAGACCTCTCGAAATCGTTTCATTTGCCCTCAGCAACTTCCAATCACCCGTACGGAAAGGAGTTTGTTCGGTATTCTAATTGGCATCATTAATCTCATACTGTTGCGAGTTAAAATAACGAAGCTTCTTCGTCCACAGTCGCCCCCTTTCTTTCAGAGGGAACAAGATGTAGCAGTAGCATACTGACTAACTAACTCTGGTAATGCTGAAGAAATTCATGTGAAGAAAAAGCACACTAAACGGTGAACCAGAAAAATGTACATTACAGTGCTGACCAGGAACATCATTTTTTATTTTAAAGCGAGGATTAGATTAATCATCTGGAAGTCATGATGTTTTTCAATTACTAAAGCTCTTAGCTTATGATGTATGTTTAAATTGGAGGCCTGACTCATCTCGAGCATTTAATCTCTAAGCAGAGGAGTAGCTTGCCAGCAGAGTTGCTGAGAACAACGTGATATTGAAAATGAACGTTCAAAGTTGAAACACGGAGTCGGCGTGACGCACGTTTCTGAATTACGTGATGTATACGTGAATAGTTTCATGCTCTGGACTGTATGCTGGTTGCTTATCGTAGTCAGGACTAAACACAGAATACATGAAACAGGAACTTTGCGTTATTGCGTTTCAGCGTTCCCTGAGTTTGTCCCAGCTTTCTTTCCACCGGACTGGTGCTGAGCTATATTTAGCACCCGTGTGTTCTCTTCGATGGTATTCCAGGGTCCTCAAAGGGAAGGATCGCCGCTGTAAGATTAGCTCCAGCTACGTCACAGGCCAGTTTCATCAGGCGTGCTGAGTTCAGGAGGTAGATTGATGGGTCTTAGGAACGACAAGTCAGCAAACGTTTCAGTCGGAGCAGCAGCAAGAGGGCTCTTATTATAACAAATACTGAATCAAGCTTCGGCTGATGCTCTTCGTTGTATTCGGCGTTAATGTAAATATGGATCAACTGGAGCTACGCTGCATGTTCAAAAGCATCTGAGCATCACATACATTTACTGTCCAACGAACAAAAAAAACAAAAAAAACCTGCCAGTTT
>JAUZST010057632.1:0-20000 GCA_034779995.1 Parotocinclus haroldoi | reverse complement strand
TGTCCACCTACCCAACAAATAAAACAACAACTTCCTACCCCGTCCTGTTACAAAACATATTAAACATGGCTTATCAACTTTAGGATACTGACCTTAAGTACAAACACTTCCAAGCTGCAAAACAGTGATTATGGTAAAAGAACAGACTCTGACCTCACATTCATGTTCCAAAACCTAGTTAAAAACCTTTTATATTTGGTACACTTAGAAGACTTATCCAGAGAGACATATAACTACAAATTTAACTTCCCCTGCCCCACTTCTAAGAAGAGTGAAGGCTTTTGCAGTAGCAAATTGACTTGAACTCCATATTAATACCCATTTATTTGTATTATGGGAGGCCACAAACTTTTGGCTCTAGAGTGTATTGTAAAGTTACTTTAACACAACTGTGACCACCTGCTGCTGACTTGTAACACTGAAGTGAACTATCACTTTATAGTGATAGTGATTCATGTCTGGAAAAGCAAGTACTTTCTAGTGTACATGGGGCTCTACAACGGTTAGCTTCTGCCATCTGAGTTCGGTTCAGTGGCTCGCTATCTGTCTAAGATGTGATTTGCTTATCGTAATCCAAATCCATGCAGTTCTTATTGTGTGGATTTCAAGTCCTCTGCCATCCCTCACTGAGTGAGTGACACATAATCTTATATAATCCCTGAAAAGAGAGAAATCATCTGTTACACACATCGGGGCTTTTCTCCGCCGAAGATCATTCAGAATGCCCAGCAGTGGGAACATTCAACACAATTACAGACGTGCTTGTTATGCTAATAAAGAGTGCACTTCTGCATGATTGTACAGGTTGTTGCCTATATACTTGATATTCTGCGCTCAAAAGCCAGTTAGGGACGATATTCAATTAGGACAATGAAATAAAGCAGGAGCTGAAGGGCAGAGAGAGAAGAGCATATTTAATCTTGTCAATGTTATTCTTCTTCCTTTATCTCTCCATCCACTTCATTTCAATCCGCTGAAATGGGGGTTAATGCATCCAGACCAGAAATTACCATCATACAAGCTGCAGGCAAATTGAACGAGACGTTTACCTCAAATGAAAGTAGAGGCTGAAATAGAGTGGGTGAGGAATGAGCTACCAAAAAAATTCTGGTAAAGAACATTTACAGCACTTAAGAGCCATTTGGTCAGCAGTTAGTCTTCAAATTAACTCATTAGCCAAGTTTCAATCAACTTTATGTCCACGATACAGGCGATAAAATGAAAAGAAAAAAAAAGTCTTAAAGACATGTTTACTTTACCGCTATTAGTGGTGATTTACATAATGACGTACGCCTAATTTACCGCAAAAAAACCCTGCTGATGCATAGGGTTGCCTTGATGGCAATACATTTCATTAAGGAGAATCACATTCTCAAAGGTTTGGCTAAAGGCACAGTAATTCAAAGTTCTCTGATGGACTAATAAGGAATTCATCCCAGAGTAATTTGGAACTAGAAATATTATTTTCAGACAAAAACCTATATTGAGTGTTTGAGCAAATGAAGGTTACAAAAGAGTTCCAATAAAGAGTCCACAAATGAATACAATGAACAAAAGAAATACAAATAATCCCATACTGGCTTACATGCTCTCACTTTAATCTCAATCCAATTCAGCTTTGTGGAAGCCTATATGACAGCACAAGGTCCATGGACAGTGCAACAGTTCACTAACGGGCACATAAAACTGGTGGCAGTTGACCAAATTCTCGTGGCATTTGACCAAACTCTCAGCTTTGGGATGTGGGATGAAAAAGGCACAGACATTGGAAGAGCATGAAGTAGACAGGCAGTAGTAGAGGCCAGGCCTCGAACACGGGTCTCTGGAGCTGTGAGGTGAAATCACTAACCAACATTGCATGCTGCTCTTAGTACCAAAACTAATTTGGATCAAATTATGTTTCACACCAAAACTTATTTTATAAGAATTTCTATGTGAAACAACGAGCACACGTGGGCTCATTGTGCACTTTTTATTAGACACGTCTACCTTATTGCTCCACCTTGTAGGTGTTGTGCTGGGAAGTCAGTGACAGGAGCTCATCTGTTGTTACCTCGTATCCTTCATCAGTGCGTAGGTGGGTGGACATTTTTGGTTGATGGACAATTCAGTTCAGCAATGACACAGAGGTTTTAAAAACTTCATCAGCACTGCTGTGTCTGCTCCAATGATGATAACACAACACTTCCTAACATGACATCACCGCAACAGTGTCACTGCAGTCCTGAGAATGATTCACCACCCGAATAATACCTGATCTGTGGTGGTACTAACAAGAGAACTAAAATTATGTAGGGAAACAGGTGGACTACAGTGTGTAGTTGTAGAACTACAATACATACAGTAAGGAACTAGTGCATTTATGATAACTGATACTGGTACTGTGGTACACAATGGACAATGAATCTAAAAACATGGAGGTGTAGCTAAAAAAGGTCCTGGTAAATATATCTGGCAAGGTAATATAAGCATTCGCTCTAGTCTAACTTTCATCAACTTGTGCTAAGTGATAGCTGGCTGAAGTAGAAAAAAATAAAGTTGAAATTTTACCTTGCCTTCAGCTGTGTATCCCTAACGTGTTTTAGCTGGAGGAGCAAACAAAAGGTTGATATCTCCTCTCTACAGATGGTAAGAGGTGAATGATGAGTGCTAAAGGCCTCATTCTGAAGAAACAGTCCCATGATCGCTCTCAAGAGGGCAAGATGCATTTTCCTCTCACTCTCCTTCTCACCCAGGGGAAGGAGACACAGGACAGCTTAACTCAGGGGAGAAGCATTCTCCAGTTGAATGACCTTGCAGGCTATTCCTACAGGGAAGTTCATTCAGAAGTAATATTTATTTTAAAAATCTCCCCCTTTCTCCCCCTTCCCCTCCACTCAGCACTTCAGCTACACAATCCAGGGTGATTTGTGGCTTTCAAGTGTTGTACTCTCCACTGAGAGATTTGTATTTACAGCAGATGGGTGTGTGTTTGTGCATCTGATCCCACCTCTGTCACGCTTCCACCGGGTCCTTGAGCAAGACCCTTGGCCCACACTTGCTTAGATTGTAAGAGTTTGAGTTAACTTTGTGAGGGCATTTGGCTTGTATTTAAGTTCAAAACATGGTTAGGAAAGGGGTCATTCAAGAGTAGGTTTATTTGCAGGTCCGTGTTAAAGTTTGGGGTTTCAGAATGACTAAGGAATGCAATGTGAAGAAGTAGGTTGAACGGTCTTAAAGTAAACTTAAACAAAGGTATAGCCATTGGATGGATGGTGCCATTCTAGTGAGAAAAGCGGCTGTCCTTCAGGCAGTCGCAGGACTAAGAAGCAAAACATTCATCCTTGGATAATAAGGTAAAAATTATCTTCATAAGGCAAATGTTCACACAGGAATTTACAACACAAACATTATCTGAAAGATAAGCAGTATGACGCAGTGTTCTGGCAGAGCATGAAATGTCCATCGATCATTAGAAAAAAAAAATGTTATTACTCTACCAATTTAAGGAAAAATTATGATTATTATTATTCTTTTCTATTTCACCAAATCAAGACCTGTAAAAAACTGTTTTATTGTCACTCAGTGGATGCACAGGGATTTGAACAAATGTTGACAATTTATGTCAATAAATCAATGGCTTATTGTCATTTTTTCTGTAAAATCATTAGGCTTATTTCTGTACATAGTCAGTTTCCCTCAAAAATGTTGCAACCATTAGAGCGGCCTTGACTTCAGTCCTGATCTAGTAACGTGATCAATTCTTCCCATTTTTAAATTTATATTGGATTATTGGGTTATGCAGTGGCTATTTGTTAGCCCACCTGGGTTTGAATTCAAGTTGTGCCTTTTTGGCTGGACTGGGAATCCCACAAACACAAATAGCTGTGTATGAGAGAGGATGTTGGCATCTTGCCCATCATCTACATCCCAGAAAGTACTGAGGCTCTGAACCCCTGCAAACCTACACAGAGCAGCACAGATAAAACAGGGACACACTCACACAGGCACAAACAAAGAAGCCATTTAAATAATGCTAGTTTGTGCTAGATGTGCGTTTGTAAAAAGAATTCCTTCCAAAAATCAGTGTAAGCCATTTAAAAACAAATTTTCATCTGTTGTCTCACAGACCAAGCAATAGCTGCCATATTTGAGGAAATGTTTGATACGTTAGCCATTCGTAACTTATGTACATGTTTCAATCTGAATCATTACAATACTGACAAAGTGAAGTGTTAGGGATGCAGTGATATTCAGCAAGCAATGAGTTTAGGTACATTTCTGTTTCAATTACAATAAACTGCACCTCAACCAGGCAATTAAAATACAAACTCTTCACCGCAAACGTACTCAATACAATGTAATTAACAAAACCATATTAAATGCACTGCTAGTAAATGTATACCGTTTTTGAAAACCCAATAACAATGCGAAAAACATAAATGACACAACCAAGCCAATGTCCCTAACGGTTTTTATAATGGTCACCCCCCAAACATAAAATCTAGTTGGTGCTGGTATGGGTAATTTGGTTGTACCCTTACATTGATAAACTGTGTGTAATCCATATGTGCAGTATATTAGGCATACAGTAGGTATGTCTACCTGATAAACTGTACACTGTGTTTGTACATACAGCACTATAAAGAAGTCTAAGACCACCATTTAATTAGATATACAATTCTTCTTACAGTCATATAATCATCATATATCATTATTTCTTAGTTTATTATTAGAATTTAACCCGAACGTACAGGAAATCTGAATGTAATATTACTAAAATAAGTGCTATTTATGTGGTATTTTTTGAAGACCAAGAAACCATTGGTTTCAGCACTGGAACTGGGTGAAAAGGCAAAAATATGCTAAAGCTTGCAAATATTGGAATGAAGATAAGAGTATTGTCATTTCAAAACCAACTGAATTAATGTTATATATAGCCAGGACACCATTGCTACATTATGTGGAACTAATACTTTTGCACAGTATTGTATATGCACTTACATAATGTTAGACATTCAGACTCGTTTAAGAAACACACCTACATGCTGCACCAATTTGACACTTAGCCCATTTTTTTTACAGCTCAGAACACCACAGGAAAACACAGAGTGCAAACACTATAAAGAACCAATTTGCAGACAGGTGAGATCTTGACATGATCTACAAAACCACACACTTTCACTGAATTCAAACAGCTAATAGAGAACCCCTCTGAACTCAGTGCTCACTTACAGTTAAATCATGGACATCTTCACTAATATTCACTGCAGACTGGAAGCTACCTATGCTCCAACCCACATTCTGAAAATGTTTATTTATCAGGTTTAATGGTGACAGCAACACTTTCTGTCATGTTTACACCTCGTCTCTGTACTAACACCGAGCAAATAAATAAACACAGATCAGGTGGTACTTTGACACCTACGAATATGGGTAACAAGTAATTAAAGTGAAGGATATCCAGATCAAACCAAGCTGAAGGTTCTGGATTTTAATGATTAACCAGATATCAGTCCCTGTTTAATAAATAAAGAATATGGAGGGGATATAAAACAACAGAGCAGAGGTAGACTCCTCTATGCTGGGGACTTTAAAACTGGTATGGATATAAACAAATATCCACTATATTGTATTAGATCCCATTTTTTATCAGGGAGGTCCAATAATGACTGACACTTCAACACTTAAACTCTTCACAAACTGGAGATGGAACAAGAACATTTCTGTCTCCATTTGACTACTGAATGGTGGCATCTGCCCCCCGTAACGGTGTCTTTATCCAAGAAGCTTCTTCGTTCCCATGCTACTGCTCAATTCTTTTCCCTGAGTGTTTTACTGCCTCATTCAGATGAATCCAAAACCTCCATAAACCTGTCAACAAACTCGCCACACCAGACGCCAATGCTGATCTACAGCCTGCTGCACAGTAATGTGTTAATGATTAGCCGAGACTGACCTAGCTTCCACCACACTCTGCTAACACTGCTCGAATGCCAGGACGTGATGGACTGCAGGTACGGCTATGAAGCTAGTTCTGTGTCACACTTTCAAGACATGAACTACACCCAACGTTCAGATTTATAACCAGTCCAACATCACTGTGTCACACGGCTAAATGACTCGCGTAATAGGGAGTTAAACACCGCACGAGCTAGACTAAACGTACAAGAGGCAGTCTCTGTTTTAGTTTACACAGTAAATCAGTAAAAATAACTTAATTTAATGCTAATCTAGCATCCCCAGTGACAAATCAAACTGCTAATGCAGTCCTCGTGGATTTAATTTCGTTATTCTAACCTGTACAAATGTAACGCTAATGCATTATCCCAAGCAGTAAATTTATATTCGTATTTAATCATTTCACAGGCAAAATGGATTTAAAACGGATTCTATCCTACAATCAAAGCAATTAGGGATAAGCTCTCTGTTCAGGGTCTCAACAGGGGCAGCTTGGCAATGCTGGAATTTGAACCCTCGACATTCTGGTCAGTAGTACCTTAACTACTGCAGTTTCTTATGCTATTGTTTGTAATGCAGATAATATGAACGTTATTTAGGGATTATGCCAAAATATCTATGTTTGCTGTCAGCAATTGTTGTCTTAATTCACTAACAGGTTGTCCAAGTTTTATGATGGTCTCACTATATGACGAAATCCGATAATACACATAAAATCACAGTTAGCAAGAATATAGAAGATTATAACAATTACTTTTCGTATAATTATTTACAAGAATATATATATATATATATATATATATATATGAAACTCTTCAGTTTGTGCTGAATTCAATTCCCTTATAATATGGAAACTATCTGAACTATATGAAAACTATATGAAATGGATAATTTTATGCTAATCTCAATCAACAATTCAAACAGCTAATACAAACAATATTGATTTAGCCATATTTACAATATGAGCTATCATCTGCTGATTAACAGTTAAAAACTCAATTCACTAATAAAAGATAATGAAAATCCACACAATCAACAGGTAATACAGATAATATTGATATTGGACAACCATACTGCCACCCTATGTTAGCCAAAGGCACCCAGTGTGGTTATGCCCTATTTAGGTATTATTTAAACATATTGCTTCTAAAACGTCACTACAGCAGAGCATAGGTTAGCATAAATATGTTTAAATACCACAAGGATCCGACAGCACAGCACAGAACAATTCAGGGTTTTTTTTGCACAGTTCAATGTTGAATGCATGTAGCTTGCATGAGCCACTGTCTCTTTTTGGGACTGGTTCATGTGCATTCAACTGTATGCACATGTGAATCAAAGCTAGAACCATGACTTAAAGATATAGAAATTGTACACATAAAAAATAAACTATGAGGTTGCTTAAACTGTTAATTATTTAAGAAGTAAGTTACGTTACCACAGACTGTTTTTTTACGGCCTATACCTCTGACAATGCCATCAAAATAAGTTTTATTCACTCACCTATTCCGTTTTCTAAGGCTGGAGGCCAATGTACAGATTTGTGATGTTCTATGCAGGCAACAACAGAGATGTTTCCTAGCTTAGCTCTTAGATTCCACATAAGCAAGAGTACCCAGTGCAAAAGCAGCTCTCAAGCTGTGGGCGGAGTTACTGATTTAAGGACGAGTTAGTTTGGGGCCTATAAAACTAAGCCAAATTTGAACGAATGCCATGTTTTCTAACCTAGACGGCACAAATAAATGGCTGGGCTGACTGATTTTACAGTTAGAAGACACTCAGCGTAACCAAATGTTTTGTTCCTTTATAAGAGCACTGAACATGTGAGTTTTACATAATAGTTTGTTTAGCAATTCTAAGTCAACATTTTCAGCCACTAGTTACTGGGTAGCTGGCTAGCTGATACTAATGGAGCTAATTCTTCAAACCGAAAAACATCTTTCACATAAATTGCAAAACAAAGTGATGTGGTACAACTACTTAAGGCTAACGCTAGTGTGAAATACAAATGGTACCATGTGGTACGTTTTAGTGTTTTTATTATAGGTGTTTATCAGATTATGTCCACTTAATGATTAATTAATGATTAATGTAGGAAATCTGGCAACCCGGTCCATAACACGTGGTAAGACTTGGAACACGATTATGGCATTGCCTACACTGAGAAATTTTATGCTGTCCTTAGACTTGGCAAATTTGGAAGCTGCCTGGATCAGTCTTCACCATGGATGTACTAATGCTGCCCCAAAATGTTTCCTACTAAGGAACCTAAGGAACTGGGAAAGGTATTTATTTTTTTTAATTCTAGCATTTTTTAGTGAAGGAAACAGTACAAAATGCTAGTCATGGATAGCAGTGACTAAATTACTCACAGCAAGATGAACTCCCACACATAGGTCACTGCACTGACTGCTGGATGATGGTAATATTTAATTACACTGACAGTATTTTCTTGCTCTCAGTGAAATCACTCAAGATGTATCTGACACTTCAATTAATCAAAACACAGCGATTAATGGCTCTGCCACGGTGGAAATCCTGAGTCAGACATTCTGCATTCACTCTGCAATTAACAAAATGACAATGGCCATGTCAGAATGCTTTCACAGATCCAATAGTGTATGTCACATATTTTGATGAGAGCTAAACAACTAGAAAAAGGCTTAATTTTTTTATTTAATAAGAATTGTAATTTTAAGGAAAACTTGAAATTATTTGCAGTCAAATCCAAACCTTGCTACACTAGAAGAATAAACAATAACAGTGTTTTATTACATTTTTTTTTTTTACAAAACACACTGTTCATAATGAGAAATTTTAAATGAATACAAAGAGGATCCCACAAAAACTGCTGGAAAAATCTGATTCTGTCTATGTCCCATCGCTGTCAGTGTGTTTTGGCAGTCTTGGATGGCCATAGACCCTACTGAACAGTCAACGCGGGGGCACTCGTCCAGTTTGACATCCTTCTGTTCACCCCCATGAATAAGTCACTTGCTACTCAATCACAATAATTGAGTTTGCCAAATCCCATTTGTGTAAGCAAACAAATTTATTTGACTTTCGTTTGCTTTTTTGATGATCTTGTTCAATTAAACAAAATCAAACGTTTTCTTTTTAAATGGCTTCATATTCATTTGAAAAATCCCCTATTTTTGTAAGCAGTGTAGTACCACCTAATGCACAATGCACAATTACATCCTATTAGGAGAACATAATTATGCTTGACCAAAAACAATTGGATATGGCCTTTATAGAGCTTTTTTGCCATATCAAAGTATTAGAACATTAATTTGTTGTTGTTAAGTGTCAAGCTTTTCAATTTCAGTACAAAGTACCAGGTTTCTGTTGAGATCTGATGACACAATGCCCCTCGCAGTGCTGGTATCTGACTGAAAATGCCTGCTGCTAAATACACAATGAAAGCACACAATAGTCTGGATGTGATTAAGCCATCAGATGCATGACCAGCTCCTATTCAGAAACCTGTTCAGTGTTGGCCTTAACAATGCTGCTGCTGGTGCAGTCCCTTTTATATTGTGATTACCATAGCTGGTCTTTCTGTCTGTCAGTAAAGTGGGAACAAACGATTGTTGACTGCTATCTATACTCCTCTGAAAAGGCTTTTCAATTATATGACACTAGGTTCTTAAAGTTTTTGCCAGGAGAATGGATATAAATAAATAAATAAAGAAAGAAATATAGTACAAGTATCCCCTATGGGTTGTGAGCAGTGCATATAATATGCAAGACAAGACAATGCATATACATAAAGCACAGACTCTTCACTCTTCTGGCAGACGCTGCAAGACTACAAGACTGACCAACAGCTTCTATTCACAGGCCATTAGGCTGGTGAATACCACAGAACTACCTCTTCCCCCTTCACATTGTGAACTGGTTTAGGCAAACCTCAGTAACTGTGCTTTACCTACACTGTATTGCTGCTGTTACAACAATACTATGGACATCCATTACAATACTACTGTTTATACCTATACTTGCACAGAACTGTTTACTGTTTACATGCTCTACGTATTTGCACATATACATGTTTAATTTCAATTTTCAGCTCAATTGCAACAGAGTAGTTGTGTAATTTTATTTTATTCAATCTCGCACAGTGTTTTTTTTTTCCTTTTTTTCTTGTTTTTGAGAACAAAGTCCTCAGATTGTTAAGAAATGTTAAGAAACATTTAGCCTCGTTTAATAACGTTTAAGTCTCTAACAAATAATAATAAGCCTACATTTGACCTGGTTCGGTGGAAAGCTTTTCGGATAGCAATGCATAACAAATAGGCATGCATACAGAGTTAATAATCAAGAGTCACTCATTAAATCGTTTTTTATTAAACTACAGCACTCCTGTATAACCTATAAGACGTGTTACAGCCTCGGCTTTTGAGTCATTCAGTTGTCATTGAAAAGCTTGTTTTTCCATTCTTTAAATGATGGATTAAATACAGCTCTAGTCACAGATTCTATAGCCAAATGCTATGCAAGAAAATGCATTCTCATCAATGCTCCCCAGGAGTCATCACTCTACAACTAAAAACATGATCTGTGTACCCATCACATGCTAACAATACAGCTGTGTGACAAAACTATCAAGTTGCCAGATGCACAATGAGACAACTTCAGCCCCCAGTGAGAGCTCTCTCAGAATGCACCAGGCCATTCAGATGCACTGCTGGTAACACCCTTTCACACTCACATACACATACTCATACCTCAACACTCACAGTTCAGGGACACCACACCTACATGCAGATAAGACAAGACAAGACTTATGAATGCAGCTGATGCTAGGAACGACAGTCACTGTCTGTATTACGATTTTTTTGGGACACGTGTGTGAAACTTACATATGTCTGTATTCTGATTACATTTGACCTGCTGCCCATCCAAAGTAGCTAAAAGAATCAGTAGTAACGCAGCAAGACTCAAGTATGTATCCTATATAGGAAAGAAGCTGTCCAGTGACATTGCATTCACTCACTTGCATAGTTGAATGTAAGCCACAGTAGGGATGACTCACTACAGAGAATGAGGACATATGACAGGTAACATATTCGCACAGGAGAGAAGATGGAGGAAGAGTAGTCTTACAGTGCAAAGCACATAGGGAGTGTAGTCTCACAGGAGGCTGGATAGAGGGAATAGAGTCTCATCGGAGGGAGGTAAGAAAGAACGGATTCTCACAGGAGATTGGACACGAGACAGGTAATGGTTCACAGGAGCAATGGCAGAGGGAGTAATTCTCAAAGCAGGTGTGCAGATGGAGTGAAGTGTCTAGGAAATTACTACAGTCTCAGATTAAGGAGTACTGAAGGAGCAGAGTCTCATATAAATGTGAATTGAAGGAGAGGATTCTCACAAAGGAGAGCTGAAGAAGTACAGTCTTAAATGAGAACTAAAGGAGTAGAGTCTAAAATAAATGAGAACTGAAGGAGTCTCATAAAATGGTACTTGAGGAGTAGAATCTCAAAATTGTACTGAAGGAGTAGAGTCTCATAAAATTGAACAGAAGGAGTAGAGTCTCATATAAAATGTTACTGAAGGAGTAAAATATCTCAAAGGAGTACTGAAGTAGTAGAATCTCATAAAATTGTACTGAAGGAGTAGCCTCTCTTAAAGGAGTAGTCTCCCATAAAATGGTACTGAATGAGTTGTTTCTAGTGATTTCACATCATTCTAATGGCATTTTTTAAGGCAATTTGTTCAGATTTTCATGTCGTGTTATTCCACATTGCATGTGGCGTGTAGCAGCTTTCACACAGGTTTCTTATAAAATTCTAATACTCAAGGCTGTGAAATGACCTAGCATAAAAGGGGTCTTAGTGGAGTGAGGTCAAACGGAGTCGAGCCTTACAGTCCAATGGAAAGTAAGACTGGAGTAACAAGAGCGAGAGCATAAGGTTTGCACACTTACAGTTGAGTTCTCGTTTTTAGTTGTTTTATGTCTTATACAAAGTGTAAAACCTTGACCTTTTATAATGCAACCACACACAGTTCAACTATCTTAACAGAAGCATCATGGGATTTTCTGCTTCGCCTGGTGTTCTGATTCAGAGTTAAAAATACCTTGTGGCCATTTCTCCCCTGGTGAGGAGCTACAGTACAGAATTAATTACAGTTTATTCGCTCTGACTGTCATGTACTGCACATTATAATACAACTACTATTATAACTAGAATTTCTGGGAACTGTGCACACGAGTATGTGATTTTACAATACAGTTTCCTAACACTTTCACACACATGCTAACACAATTGCACAGATATAACCTTATCACTATCTATGACACTGTGGCTCTTACTAATGGAAAATCAAACAGTGCCTAATTACAGTGTGATAAAGAGCGGCTTAATGTATGCTATCTGCGCAAGCAGGGCATTTCAAGATGCTACAGTGTGTGTGAATGTGTTGCTCGGTCTGTGAGGCTGTGATATAAAGGGAGCTCTGGGCGTTCTCAGTGTGAAAGCAAACGCTAAATCAGCTCAGAACAAGAGAGAAGCTCCAAAAAGTTAGTCAATTAAAGAAGCGCTCTGGGACACCATTAATCCATTCCACCAAGTTCTTACTGCACAGAGAGAGAGAGAGAGAGAGACATAGAAACACCTGAAAATTGAGAGAGAGAGGCTCTTTATTGCAAGTGCTGTGTTGAGAGTAATGAGCGAACATTATTTAACACTTTGAATAAAGTGCATCCAAAATGGAAAGCAAACTGCACTTCAGTGTTGGCAGATGGCGTAACGAGTCTCAGCCAAAGCTGCTATGAGCTGGGCAGCTCTTGAAAACGCAGCTGCTCTCCACTTGAGCTAAGCTCCAGGACAAGCATTTGGTTAATGGCCGTAAGTTCTGGATTTAAAAAAAAAATGCGGAAATGTGTGACCTGCCATTAGTTAGGGTGGCCAGAATGACAACAAATGAAACAAAGCCAATCCACAGTTAACCCTAATTAAATGTGTTCTATAATCTTCTGCAATGTTTCCTCCAACAAGGGTTACTTCTACAAAACTAGGGTTATAGAGTGTACAAGTAGTTACAGTCTAGTGGAAATGTAAACAAATCTACACAATACAGCAAGGCAATACGATGCATTACAAGGGGCAAGTCTTGACATCAAATTAATGAGCAGTGGCAACAAGAGAATCGGTCCTCCTTCTTGTCTAGTGAAGGTAGGTAGGTAGGTAGCTCTGTCGCCTCATACCAAGAAGGACCTGGGTTCAATCCCAAGGAGGCATCATGTCAGGAAGGGCATCTGGTATAAACCCCTCTCCTGTATATATGCTGATCAGGATGATCCGCTGTGATGACCCTTAAATCTGCGCATACAGAGTGCTTCAAGATGCATGTGTGTGAGAGTTTGTGAGGCTGTGTATGTGGAAAAATCCACAGACTCCCCTAATAGGAGCAGCTGGATGAAGTAGCAGCAGTATTGTGTACATGTTCAGTGTACCACAAAGAGAATACAATAGATTTACAGTAGCTAACGTAATGGCTTTGTGACTCAGGCTAACCATGGTGGCACTTTCAGTAGTGCAGTGTTACAGACTTGCCATTACACTGCAATTTATATCTTCAGATGGGTATGGTGACACTAACAAACGAGCTTGACATGAAATACTACCTAGTGTTTAGCTCTTTACAGGCAGCTGATTAGTCCTGCAGTAACTCTAGTCAGAGTATGGACATTTCTTTCAGTGTGGATTAGTTTAGGCTGCAGTAGCACAAGAAATGGGAGGTGGAGAAGGAGGTTTTAATCGATACAGTGAGAGGGAGCGTGTCATACTGATGAGTTCCCGGTCAGACAGAGAGCCGAGATGAGATGGGAATGCACTTCACTCGGCCCCTAATCCCCCCAAGTTAATGTAGTGCACGCTGCAAGGCTTTATTAAGGAGACTACAGCATATCAATTGAGCTGACTTCAGACCATGAAGATAAGAGGGCTTAGCTAGTCACACTTCTACAGCTACTGGATCGTCCGCACGTCCACATACACACCGAACTGCTGCAGTCAGCACAAATCTGGGCAGCTGTGTCTCAAATTTATATGTAATGCTAATTTTAAATTTACATTTAGATTTAGTCATTTAGCAAATGCCCGTAGCCAAAGCGACATAAAACTAATAAATCGTACACTCCCGAGCAATTGTGGGTAAAGGCCCTGCTTAGCGACCCAAATGTGGTAGTTCGGCTGAGGTGAGATTCGTATGAAAAACATATTGGACAATTTGTTGAGTGACATGTCTACTGGATCAAGAAGAATCAAGCTTAATGGTGTAGATAGAAATTCAATAATGACGACTCTAGTTACAGATATCTGAGTGCTTACTGTACAAGAACTTGGTAACAAGGTTATTTTTAGGTTAGTGATAAACGCAGATTATTGGTTCACTATATCTGCCAGCCTGAGAGAGTTGGGCCCTTAAGCAGGTCCCTAAACCCTGTATGTTGTATCATGGCTGATTCCAAGTTCATATCAAGCTGCGATATCATGTATGAACCGGGAAAAGAGCTTTAAATAAAAAAAGCAGCACCATTACTAACAGTTTAGACTCCACCAATCCACAGTAAATCCAAACTGAGGAACTAAGACCATTGTTACTGCGTCGACCAACACTCCAAGGGCCAGGTGTAAAATAACCCCAGAGGTCATCCAGGGTAATTCCTAGGCTATTAAAGACCTCGCTCAGATTTTGTACTGTTAATAGTTATGAGCTCCATATTCAGAAAACACTGAACAACAATAGTGTACATGTAATGGTTGCAAGTTGTAAATGGAGCAACTGCTCGCCAAAAGAAAAAGGCTGAATGTCATGTGGCACAATCCAGAAGGTTATTGGAAAGTGTGAAAGTGTGATAGAATAGACCATCAATCTCATTTAATAAATTGTGTTCTCTACCAAAATTTTAGTTTTAATCGTATAATTGTCAAATGTTATCATATTTATGGAAAAAAGTACCACATTCTAAGGGTTTCACAAACTTTCAAGCACCACTGATAATTACCTAAGCATATTCGCTAGGTACTGTGTGTTAGCAATGCTAACTATCCCTAAAGTAAGATAGTTTAATAAAGTAGGCAACATTTGCTTGGTGAATTGTCTCACCCTACTCTAGTAACAAGCAAATTTTTACCATTTTCAGCGTATATAGAAAACAAAAATCAACCATTTTAACCATTAAGGCCATTTGTCTAAGTTTACACAGATAATTATATGCTTAGAAATAAATTCTAAAAAGCTTTTAGGGGGGGTTCTGCAAATATTTATACATTCCAGTGGGTTTATTTTAGCAGAAAGTTCTTTGTCTTTGCTTTTGCACATTAAAATTGCACATAAAAAGTCAAATAAAAAAAATATCTAAATTGTGAAAGAATTAAGCGACAGTGTTACTGCGAAACTCACCGGATCTTACATATTACATGCCATTTTACCGTCTTGCTCTTCCAGGCCTGAAGTAATAAGATGCACAACACTCGTGCTGAGAACAGAATCCAGAGATTCGAGCCTTTTTTACATTTTGCATTCACATCAAACAGCACCTACATAGAAGCAAAAAAGTCCCCAGTTCCTGTGGTATGAACACATTAGAAGGATGGCCTGGTTCCTCTGATGCAAAATCGGCTTATATTCCATTATGGTTACAGATTGAAATATGTGTGGCTTGAAAAAAATATTTGAAAATAGGCAGGAAGGCATAAATAGACCATGAGAAGTTCAACACCCCAGAAACACGGTTTCAACAATTTGACAGTTTTCTTCCCTTTCCCCGACACAATAAATATTGAACCACTGGAAACGGTTTTCAAGTGTCAACGTAGCTGGTGTTTTCCTAGAAACTTATATTTAAATTCAGTGAACTTGCTGTAATTTTAAGCTAATTTGGCAGGTTGACAGTTTGCTTTATGAAGAGTGGAGTTTGTGCTGGAGATGTCTTTATCTCTCCCACGCGCGCACACAACCTGCAGGATGTAATGTGTGTGCCGACTGCATCGATCAGCCACCATATCAGTCATCTCATTAACGTCCCGCCTCTGACACCAACAGCCTAACTGATCGGGCTAAAAAAACTGCCGCTCTCGCCTATAATTAATTCATTTCGGCAAAACGGCTCAGACAGGAAATACAATTAAACCCTGTGCAATTAAACCCAATTGTAACTGGTTAAACCCTTAAATCCTCCAGAACTAATCTGACACTTTACAGCTTTCGGACAAGCCCAACAAGTCAGAGTAGATAAGTGTCACATTTCCCCATATGTAAGATTATCCTTTGCACAATGCTTCCAATCTTTATATTATCTTATATCTGCCCTTTCAAATGTAATCTGTTAATTTTGTTTACCTGCTTAAGTCAAACAAAAATCCAAGAATAAGGTACAGGATCAGCTGTAGACTTTACTGTAAATAGGGACAGAATAAGGATATTTATTATCCTGCTTTGTCTTGGTAAGGGCTGCAGTAGATCACTGTTTTCATGCACATTTCATGAGGTTGGGTCTGACCAGCAGCACAGGGTAAAAGGCAGGAACCAACACTAACAAGAACAATAGCAGAATGTTTAAAATGTGGGAGATGGCTAGACGACATTTAGAAAAACATCACAATTACGAACAGACACATGAAAGAATTACTGAAATCTTTAAAATAATGTTGGAAGTTAGATTTTTTTTAACATTTCTGCCCTCACAGTAGAGAATATCACTAAATAATTGAATAAATCTGGAGGGATTTCAGTGGATAAAGAACAAGCATGCAAGCCTAAACTGAAGACCTGTGATCTCCACTGCCTCAGACAGTCCTGCATCATGAACCATCATTCATAGCATGATCATTAATAAATATATCCACATGGTTAAGGCATTACTTTAGTTTTTTCAACAAGACAATGCAAAACCACATGCAGCACACAATACAAAAGCATGAAAAGGCTACAGGTACTGGTGCTGATTGCCCCAAATACACACCAACTGCAGACCATAAAATTTGTTTGCAGGAAGAATGGAACAAAAGAACATCTGAATCATTATATCACTTGGTATCCACATTGTCCAAACATACAATATTTTAAGTGTTGTGATAAATATGGCAACATTACAATGTAGTAACACTACCTTTTAGGTCTAATCTCAGATGCCCTAGTTATCGCTGAAAACTTTTAAAGCAGTTAAAACGTCTTGCCCAATGACTGACATTGGGCACTGTGACACACACAAAAAATATCACATTTTGGCAATTTTCACATTCATTACAACCATTACATTTAATTCTTAACAGATTGTCCATGTTCACTACAGGAACAAGGTTACAACGGCACTAATAAAACACAAGAATATTTAGAACAGCCAATTAAGCTAATTCAAGTCTTTGAAATGAGGGAAGAAACCAGAGTACCTGGGGTAAACCTATGCCGAAGTTGAGTTGAGAGGACATGCAATCTCTGAGGGTGGGCTCAAACTTGAAATCTCTAACACTGTGAGGCAACCACCTTAACCACTTGTGCTACTGCCCTACCTTGCATGCTTACCATGTCCAACAGGACAACAGGCAAAATAATATTTAAAAAAAAAGAAGTAAACAGTTCAGTCCATTGGCAGCTGGAAGACTGTTTAGACAGAAACAGATCTTGATCTTATGACTATTTTTTACTCAACATACATTTAAATACTCCAGCATTTTGCCGTTTAACCTCACAGTCTTTATGAAACTCAGAATCAAAACCGATACTTGCAGGCTGCGCTGTAGTTATTTGTCAGACTGATGCATGCCAATTTTTTTTCATTTTCTAACATCAGATATCTGCACTTCTTACTTGTCAGGTCACTAGAGGCCTTGCTGATGAATACTCACCACACAATCAATATTTTACTACTTTTGCTTTCATGCTGAGGATAGATCACCATAAATCATTACAATGTTTTAGCTTTGCATAACAGATGCATACTGAACATACACCCTGTTTGATTTTGAGATACACCAGTTTCTGCTTCCCTTCGACTGCAAGACGGTTCATGTACTGTTCATATTCAGGACTGCATTAATTATAGTGCGTCTGCTTTTTACACACATGAATTACATAAACTAGATCCTTTATCTAAAGTGACTGACAAAAGATTTAGTACCAGAATCAATTCAACACGGCACTACTAAATGTATACTGTAAAAATACTGTAAATTATGAAATATCCCCTCATTTCTGTGAGCAGTATATATACGCCTTTGTGCAATTTATTAGGAACACCTGTGCACATACTAATTTATTCATTATCCAATCAGCCAGTGGTATGGCAGCAGTGTGCATACAATCATGTAAATATGGACCTGTGCATTCACCTCTATTGATGGAATTATAATTACAATAATTATGAACATTTTAATATGTGTGATATGAATGAATGAATGAATCACTTCTTCTTAAAATTCTAAAGGGTTCACAAACTTAAGCACCAATGCAAGTCAAGAGTTAGACATTAAAGCAAAATTCACAGCAGGCCAAAAATAAATGTGTTTCATGCTATTTTTCTGCTCATTTAAACCCAATCGGTGGCAGGCACTGATGTGTATGATAAGTCAGCGAGGAAATTATTCTCCAATACATGGAAGGTGCCAGCATGAGGCCCTCCAGAGAAAGAGACGGCTTTTAATCACAAACCTACTGCTGCGTGTGAGTGTGTGTGTGTGTGGCACCACTAACTAGTACAAAAAGACGTGCCACAGGAGGAGAAGAGAAAAACATGGCACATCTGAAATCACTGTTTTGCATTTGGTCATCAAGGGCAGTAGATGAATATGGATTAGCTTCGTGTTCTTGCTCGAGTGGCTACCTGACTGAAGCGGACAAGCATAGACCCGCAGAGCCCAGATTGCTTAATAAATGACATGCTGTCCCAGATCTTGTCCTAATTGTCACATTAAATTCAGAGGTAGCTTCCTATAAAAACCAGCCGCGCAGTAGAAGAAATGACAAAGCTCCTGAAGGGCTCCTGAGCCCAGAAAGTTTCTGGATCATTACTCAGTGCAACTTTGGCCCTTGGTTAATTAGAGATCCTAGTTTAGATGGCTGGAGTGTTTTCTTAACAATCGCTATGCAAATATATTCAAATTAGAAATGAACTTTCCAGTGTTGAGCAATTCATAATACACAATATTTTTTTTTCAATCAAAGCAGCTACAAAGGCATTGGCACCTATAATTAGAATTGAAATTAGCAGTTACAGAACTTATTTAAGGGCCCAACAATGGAAGCTCAGAAGAACTGGGACTTACTACACCTCCCAATAACAATATGCGTTAGCCACTGTACCATACATTTGCTATACTGTGACATTTATTTTTCTTAACCACTTATCTAAATCATTATTAGTGCCACTGGAAAGTCGGTCACCAGCAGGTGCCACAGGGTACAAGGCAAGGATAAAGTTAGACTCCAATTCATTGTAGTCACTTGCATACACTTGCCTACTATGGGAACTTTAGAGACACCAGTAACAAGCAGGTCTTTGGACGATGGGAGGAAACTGGAGTACCCAGAGTAAATCCAGATTGACATGTGGAGGACATGTAGACTCCACACACAAAGGACCCAGATTACTCAATGTGGATTGAACTCATTATCTTCTTGCTGTGAGGTCACAGTATTACCCACCAAGCCATTTTCCCACCCTGTGACACACAAGATAACTTTATCAATACACAATATTCAAATTATAGGACTGTGTTGCTGCAGCAGTTAAGGTTTACTGACCTAAAACTTGAGCTTTTAAGTCTCAGCACTGCCACGATGCTGTGCTTGGGCCCTTGAGCAAGGCACTTAACCCTTAACTGCTTGGATTATAAGCAGTTATAAAATTGGATCATTTGTTAACTGTTCTGGATGGGTATCCGCTAAATGCTGTAAATAATCAATATTTGGAATGTAACTGCTTTTTTTTAAACATAAAATGGCCATTTTTGCTCTTGGAACATTTTCTTTGACCCCTGACCAGCAGTAGTTCTTTTCTCTAAACTGACATTTATCTCTTTATAGTTTTGCTTTACTCTATTTACTATTAT
>JAUZST010057611.1:0-23734 GCA_034779995.1 Parotocinclus haroldoi | reverse complement strand
TGTGTGTGTGTGTGTGTGTGTGTGTGTGTGTGTGTGTGTGTGTGTATGTGTGTGTGTGTGTATGTGTGTGTGTGTGTGTGTGTGTGTGTGGGTGTGTGTGTGTGTGTGTGTGTGTGTGTGTGTGTGTTTATGTTATTCATTTCCTTTTGGGAAATTTTAAAGGGAATCTGTATACTCGTTCATGTTTTTTTATTTTTATAAGTATGTGAAATGTATGAACAAACATGACGGCACACTAAGACTTCGACAGTGTCCTGCTCCACTGCCATAAACCCAAGTGGTCCTCTGAGTGAGGCTGGGTGACAGTCACTGAGGTAAGTCCAGAGAGTACCCAAGTTTACAATTATTTATGCCTATAGATCCCCTGATCTTTATCTAAATGAAGAACTATTAGAAAATGCTTGACTATCTTAAGGCTAGTTTTAAAGACTGAGACTGATTCTAATATCCAGACTATTTCATTGATAGAAGATGCTATAAGAAGAAAAGTCATGTAGTTTACATTGCTTTGAGTACTCATAAAAACCTATTTTCTTTGATCAAAATGAATCGTAATGGGCTGAATGCTCACTCAGGTACTGCAAGTCAAGACAATTTAGGACCATTTTTTAGGACAGATAGCTGAACTGCAGTTAGAAAAGCAGTCAGACACAAAATGATTAACACGCATACAGCTTTTGCTGACTGTTGCTGGAATGTTGCCATCAAAAATAGACTTTATCCACTCAGCTTTTCTGTGGTTGAGGTGGCAGTGTAATAATTGTGCAGCTAACAACAGAACAGTTCTTAGCTATAATATTTGACACAAATCTAATGGATTGTTATATTTGTGTTAAAATGGTGCACCTTCACAAATGTAGTTCTCAAATCACTGGGTACGAATTCTCAGATGAGGGGCATTATAATTCTGACAAGTCCCTGTGACTCAAGAAGGGGAACTAAACCTGAATGTTTTTTTAATTCCATGTTTCTTGAACTTGTCAGATCATAAACATGGGTTAGGTTGTCTGATTTCACACTTTGTGGGTAATACACCTAGAGATACCCTAATGCATGTGCACAAGCACTTAAAAAGTGAATTGTACTTGAATTAAGCACTATTTTATATCATGCTAAAGTTAACTGGTAGCCAATGCAGTTAGATTAAAACAGGGAAATAGGTTGTCAACCACCAAATGCTACATTGGTAGTGATTGAGCTGGGAATCAAACCAGAGGTTTTTGGAATTGCAAAGTAGAAGCATTAGCCACTATTCTACCATGCTGCCCACGTTTATTACTGTAACAGTTAGATCTGAACTGGAAAATCATAAAATATTACATGCCAAATACAATTAGATTTACTATAATTAAAGAGACTTCAATCAATATTTTTTCCAACTTGATATATACATCTGTGAAAAAAACAATACAAAACAACTGTTGCAATTTTCTGTGAGATTATTAAAATTGAATTACTGAGATATAGTTGTGGAATGGCACAACTTAAAAGTATAGTAAAATATTTCAGAGGGTTAAACTATTACTTAGAGTACCGATCAAATCATTATTTAGCACTACCAACAAGGGAAATATTGAAATATGCAAATCAAAGACAGCACAACACCCAGAAAAAATATACCTGTTATGCAACATTGCAGTGGTGGTTTTATTTATTTATGTATTATTTGTTTGTTTTTGTTATGGGGACTGTGCCATTGGTCAGGTTTACAAGTTAATGCTGTCAAATACATCCGTGTTATTCATGAAAACTGTGCATTGCTCTAGATGGACAGTTTGTTCTTTTTCCAGCATGACAGCACCCCTAAACACACCAGCAAGGTAAAATAAAAATATTTATAGTAATAGTAAAATATATGGCTTAATGGGAATGTCTTTGAGAGGCTAAGCCAGACTTAAATTTAACTTGAACTTGAAGAGGGCAGTTCATTGTGACTCACAATGAAATGTGGTTGAACTTGAACAATTCTGGAGGGAACAATACTGTAAGAAAGAACGAGCTAATATTCCCTATTCTAGGTGTGCAATGGTAAAGACATATACAAACCGACTAAAGGCTGTAATTATAAAAGGTGAGTCTATGACGTAATAAATCAGGGGCCCAATCATTTTTCAAAGCATGTTAGAGGCTAGGGACACTCTAGAAGGTGCTGCAAGATGAGACCATTTATGATTTTATATGTACTTTCCTTATTTTATTATCAATATGATATTTAATCGGCAGTCAACAAAGAGATGTAAACAAACTTTTCAGTTCTAGTGAGGACACAAGCTTCTGGACAGATTAGAGCTTGTTAAAGCACTTACTATAACCTTACTATAACCACTTACTATTAGCCAGAAAAAAATCTGTTTCAATAATCCTACCTAGACCTAATAATCACATAAACAATTTTTATGCTTCTGTTAATGGCAGTAAACTCCTTAGCAATGTTTATAAGGTGGGAGTAGGCTGTCCTGGTAACGCTATCTCTTTATGGTTCAAAGGAGAGACTATAATCACACAGGTCTTTTACTGCTACACACTGAAGTCATCAAATGTCACCATATAATCAGTAAAGTTGCATAGTAGGAGGAAGCTACTCAAAAACAAATGTTTGAAGTACAAATCTACTGTAGCCTTAAATCTGAAATCAAAATGCTGTCAGTCATCTGGCTTGGCTGTTTTCTAAAATTGATTGGCATCATCATAATCATCATAAAACTAAAATCTTGTTAATGTACCCAGTGGCAGCACACACAGTGAAATAAGCAGTGGCCTTAAAGCTGCGCATTGTGGAACAACAATAATTTATAATAACATACTGTCTGTTGTCAGTAAGATATTTTAATACCAATTACATTTCCCATTTTAGCAATTTGAATATTGTTATAAGTGTTGTTTAAAGATTAAGTAATACAGTCTGTAAGACTCAGCCTTTACAGAGGCAATTAGTAGATCATTTACAGCGTTAGAACTTTAGTTTCTGTACTATCCTGACAAAATTCTCTGATTTATATGAATCCTTTGTAGCCATGACTTTAGATGCAGAGCTATAAGATTTTTTTTTTACAATATTTTACCCAAAGAAAGAGTAGATATGGTTCTGTAATTTAATAATACACATGGATTAGTATTTTGCTTGGTCTCCTTGACAAGGTGGTTGGTCATTTAGATTTGTAAGAAGACATTCATGAAACTAGTTCACTCTATTGGACTGGATTCCAAAATATGGGTGATCTGGCAGGAGATGACATATTCAGAATTACCTCTCTGTTTCCTATTTTGTCAAGAAAATGTATATTATTAAATGTACTATTACGAGTAATTGATATATTAGCTACAGTGACTGTTAGGTGCAAGTTTGCTATATTATTGTCTATGAAAATGTGATGTGAGAAGAGCCTGTCCTAAATGCCAAAACTCTTACTATTTGGAAGACTGTTTGGAAGCCACTGTGGTTTGATGTCATCTACACTTTTCTGGTGGTTTTTAAAGATGTTTAATATGAACATGTGTTTACAGCCTCCAAATGTCAAATATTTTGTATGAAATCTTTATCATGCATATTTTGGGGTTAATCTGGGTAACCAGGGCAAACCTGGAACAGTAGATGAAGGTCAGCGAAAATGTCTCAGCTTTGGAGTTCCAGTGGTGTGGTGAGAGCCTCAAAACCATTTTGATGACTGATACTTCTGCATGGTAATTATTACAGGCATGAACACAAAGACAAAATTGTTTGACAATCAATTCTTTCATTCCAAGATTTCATAGCCTCAGAAGTTGCTACCAGAATGTGCCAGCTATTTACTCAAGCTGAGTTGAACGACTTGGTACAAGATCTTGATCTGCTGGTCATCAGCAGAATTACTGGGTTCAAGGCTTAAAAAGAACCTTTTGGCTGCCACATTCATGTATAGTAACAGAGAGAAAGATCGGCTGAAATATTTCTATATGGATGTGGAGCTTGTATATTACATTTATGTCAAAAGTATTCATAGAGTCAGTATTAGTTATGAAGCTGATGAATGGAGGCTTTTGTGTTTCTGTGTTTCTTCAAAATTAGCTTTTATTCCTACTGCTCGCTCAGTATGAAAGTCGAAAATCGAATGAAATGAACCCTGGATTTTATGTGGTGACCTGAAGGTTACACCAATGCTTCTCACTAAATATAGATATTTAAAGTTATGTGTTAGGTACACTTTTGGAATTCACCAAACCCAGAAAACCCAGATTTCACTGTCAGACTGCTAGATATTGAGGTGTGAACACTCCGGGGAATGCATATACATTAAGTTCAGTAACAGTAAACCTTATACAAGTCACTTTTGTCAATTTTGGAGTAAAAAAGAACAGTTTGTGAGAATACGTTTCAGGCAATGAGGAAGAAATAAATATCCAGATAGAATAAATAAGCATTTCCCCAACCCCAATCAGCCGTTTTAGCTGTGTGATTTTACATGTATGCAAGCAGAATCTGTAAGAGGAAGTAGTAAGGGCGTTGATCCTTCATAAATACATTATTATTGAAGTAACCACAAATATTAGGGGATACCCCAAAATGAAATATACCCTATTTTTGTGGGTAGTATATTTTAGAATTAACAGACATGTTTGTGTTGAGTAGTGAGTGCAACTGGAAACATTGGGCAATAACATTGAGCATTGCTATGGTTGATAAAAGAAGTCGAGTGCCCATGCTCAGTATCATATGCAGAGGTTGGCTTTTGGAAATAGGAAGAGTGATGCCAGCATTGCCGCAGAGGTAAAAGGGGTCAGCCTGTCAGTGCTCTGGACATACACCCTACACTGTATCAAACTGGTCTGCATGGCTGTCAGTTTGGTTCAGTTATGCTGCTAATATTTGTGTATAGAGATTCCATGACTATATGCTTGGCTTGTGCACCTGTTAGGAATGGGTATTGTGGAATAAACAACTAATCAGTCGTTCTTGGTGTCCATATACAGTTGGGCATTCATGTTTGGCACTAGTGAACCTCTTGAATAATTAACAGTCAAGAGGATAGGTCAATGTACGTGTTATTCTTTTTCACGTATTTTTTGACCCGTAAATGTGTGTGTTTACAGAACCTACAGATTGTCATTTTACAGCCCTGGACTGTCTAAATTCTTGCATGCACAGTTTGTATTTCACACCTATTCATGGCACTATTTTCGGTTTTTTCTGCAAGGCTGCAAGTAGGTGAGGCCATGCAGTGCTTTCTCATGTTTTTGTGAAAAATGTCACAAGTGCTTATGAGCTGAGTACACACACACACACACACACACACACACACACACACACACACACACACACACACACACACACACACACACTCTTACAGTATCTATCTATTTATTGAGTGTTTAAATAGAGAGTACACTTCAAGAAGAGAATAAATAAGTATTTAATCATGTACCAACCAGGAATAATTCTGGCTTTCACAGAACTGTTTGTTTTTCCTTAAGAATCCCTTTTATTCTGCACTCATTACATGTATTAATTGCACCTGTTTGAACAAAAAGGTGTGTAAAAGACACCTGTCCACACACTCAATCATTCACACTCCAATCTCTCCAACATACCAAAGACCAATAAGATCTGTATAAGAACACCAGGGACAAAATTTTAGACCTGCTCAAGGCTGGGATGGGCTACAGGACAAAAGCTTGGTGAGAAGGGAACAACTTAGCACATTTATTAGAAAATGGAAGTAACACAAAATGGCTTTCAATCTTTCTCGGTCTGGGACTCCAGGCAAGCTCTAATCTCATGGACTAAGGATGATTCTGAGTAAGGTCAGGAATAAATTCAGAAATACATGGGAGGACCTGGTCAAAGAGCTTAAGAGATCTGGGGTCTCAGGGGAGCTGAAACTCAATATTGCCACCGACAGCCCCAAAACCTGAAAGGTTTGGAGAAGATTTGTATGTAGGAGAGTTCCAAAATCCCTGCTGCAGTGCAAGCTTGGTAAAAAACTACAGGAAACATCTGACCTCTGTAGTTATTTCTGTACCAAATATTAATTCTGTTTGCCTATTGTATCAAAGACTTGTTTTATTAAATAAAAGTAAAAAATCATACAATGTGATTTTATTTTATAATAATGAAACAGACCTATCTGTCATTGCACTATATTTATCACATCTGATCTCTGTTAACTATTCATTAATAGAATAAATGTAAAGTGAAAGGCCAGCACAAAGCAATTATAATGTCTTTGTAAAGAGTCAGGATTTTGAAATTATTAAATCAGCCTGGAATACATTAGGTAATTATGTTTGAAGTAGGAAATCTCCTCCCACCTTGGCTTATATTTGACAATTTTTAACTTTGATTCTAGTGCTTGGATCTGTCTGTTCTCACAAGGCCGGTGATCATTTTAACCAATTTCCGTTGAGTCAGGTGTTTAGACCAATTTGTATGTTTTGTATACAAGTATACTTAATATAAGTGATGCTTTAGTATTCTGCTGTATTGTAAAACGTGATATATAAAATAAATGTCTCTTTGACATAGAGTACCATTATATACAATAAGCAATCCTTGAACTGAGATGATCAGCAGCATTAATTTACCCAATACCCCACTATAGTGTTTTCAGATTTTACACATTTATTTATATAAAAAACCCTCCAACCAGATTTCCCAGTTCTGTAATGAACACGTGGCTTAAGCTAGGTCTTTGTTGGGCTGGGTTGTCTGCCTTACACCATGTGTTGTGATGTGGATTTAACTCTTGTTTTTACAGATTAGCACCAAAGAGATGGCTTTGGGGATGTAGGCAGCGTAGACACTTTAAGGGATAGCTCTAACATTTGTTATGTCTGAGGTGAGCTGGTATTACTGATACACAAGCAGACCAAACACCACCTATTTAGACTGCACAGTTTCTGACAGTACTTATTCTAGTAAAAGGCACTACCTTTTGCAGCACTGTTAGTATTGATAGTGACGTAAAGTGTTAGTTAAAAAAAAAAAGTTTATTTTAAATTTTAATTTTAACCCAGGCATTAACAACAAATTACATAATAAGTTAAGTTGACATTTTTGTCATTTAGTAGATGCTCTTACCCAGAGTAGCTGTGGACCAACAGATTTCAGATAATTATTTCTGAATTTTTTAAAATAACTAATACTAACTTGAATTAACTTAACCAACATGAAACCTAGTGACCATAAAGACCCTGTCCATGATAATATAAATACATTTGTTTACAGGGATATCCAAAGCACTGATGTCTATTGTATTGAGATACACTACATGTGACGTGCTTCCAGTTACAACAAACATACTTGATATTTGGTACAAACCAGTTTTTAAATGTCATTACAAATTAAAACATTGCAGTTGTTGTAATTGTATTGGTGTGTATCACATTCTGACTCATGGGTATTTACATACATATAAAATTAAAACTTGTGCAGTGTCTTATCTAGGAAACCTTACGATATGAAAACTGGATTGTGAACTGGTTTGAAAATGGCTTACTTTAATTTAGATGCAGTGTAATTACTGTTTTCCCCTAGTCTTGTTTTATTGAAATGAATAGTTCCTTTTTGTATGTAAGAATTTTAATTATGTAATGTGTAGAGTGGTATAAAATAACTTTATATGCTTAGAAATTAGGGAATTAAACAGATCCATCAATTAAAATATTTAATTAGCGTTTCCCAAAAATTTGTATGTAGTACTTCTAATGAGGATATCATAATCCAATGTTAAAGTATCATTCAAATCACATACAAAATGTGTCAGGATGTAATGCTATTTTTTAGACTCTTCTTGGAAGTACATCCAAACATGCAATTAGTGTGTTTATGTTTGTGAGAGGGTGAGGGAACATGGTGGAGCTGAAAGCCATGTATCACAGACAGGAACTGAAATCTCAGGTGAGATTTTGGCGTGTCACCTGACAGCCACAGTACTTCAAACGCCTCTATCCCCAGAGTGGATTATGTGCTCTGATATCCCTTGAGCTAAGAATGCAGACACCTGTTTTTAATGGCTTACTTCACCAACACAAATGAGATATTTGAGGCTTTTGTCGTTCTGCAAATGTGGTACAAAGCAAGTTGCTAAAACACTAAAGTGTGCAATATATATATATATATATATATATAATTTTTCCTTTAGAGATGTATGCTATTATTGTACGCTTGGTTATTTGAGGAAAAGTTGTTAACTTGTTACATCCTCAATACAAAGATCTTCAGAACATTTTATCAATTCCATAAATTGCATTTACAGTATGCTATAACAAAAAGTTTGGTTAGTAGGAACACATGACAAAACCAATGTTTTTTTAAATTATATGGGCTTTTACATTAACATATATACATAGCTTCAGTTGTTTGTGGTATGAATTGAAAGCCTAAAACAATTGACGACAATGGCATGGCAATTTGTTGATAAAGACTTGTATTGGCACTCTTATTTTTCCAATGCACATCAGAATTTTTGATGACTCAGCTTGAGGCTATGTGTGATTCAAAAATATTGAAGTCACATAATGGTGAAGATGTGCCAAGTTATCAAGAAATGCATTGAGACCGGTTTCTAATTTAGGGTTAGTGTAAGTATACATGTCATGTAGTGCTGTGGACATAACTCTTAAGTAAAGTACAGATTAAATTTCATCTATGTAATATTGTAGCCTGTGCCTTTTCATAATTTGCACCCATCTGCAATGCCTGCCAGCTAACTTGTGTGGTGTGAATGTAACTATTTATTTGTGGGTGTAGCTTCTGTTTTAAAGTTGCTGGATAATAGAGGAGACATGAAGTGGGATTATTGTTAATTATTTTTTCTGTTGCTAAAACGTAATGAAATTTAAATTATGCGCAAACCTAAAATAAGACCTAACCATTGTCAATAAAGCAAGTAGTTCTTAATGCACTATCCCCATTTTTTTGGGACTGGCCTGTCTGCTGCTACGTATCTGTTGTGCTTTCTTTTTCCAGAGTGTCATGCAAACATTTCTGTTAAGTTCAGTTGAATTTTAATTATGTTGAAAAGTCGAAAAGTTAAGCTCATATGCTTATTTTTTTAAGCTGCAAAGTCCCTTCAAAGTAATACAGCATTGAGTTTGGTTCATCTCTAAACTTAAGGATTGATGTTTAAATTTGGAACAAATTACATAAAAAAATCAGAAATGTAAATTAAAACCACGCAGTATGTTTCTGTGGTGGTAGTAAATTAATTTAAAAGTGGAGGTGCTGAGCAACTCTGAAAATGCTGAGGTCAAAAAAGGTACAAACACTGGAAGGAGATGGGCTGTGTAATGCTTCTGGCAGAGCGTAGGCATATTTTAAATGTAGAGAGAAGGAAATTAGGCTTAACTGAAACCATATGGCATTGCGCTAAAGAAGAGGCCTGCTTAAGAGGATCATGACAACGTAATAAACAGAGACAGTAAAAGGGCACATGTGGCACTTAGAATGCATGATGGGCATTTAAAAAAAAATCAGATCAGGTCCTTTAAAAAAGCAGTACTGTAACTCTTATTAATAATGCGCTCTGGACACACATGCACACAGATGCTTGCACGGATGTGAGTCCTAAGCCAGCGCTTTCAGAATGCTATATTTAATATTAATATTTTGTGCCTGTAATTATTACCATTAAACCAAGCGCCCTTGTTTTACCCTATGTAATTTGGTAATTATAATTAGGATTTTTTGATCTTGTCGCATTCCTTGTACTTCTTGATATGACTGTGGAATTGAAATGTGTGTCTAAGTTTAATCATAACAACCCTCTGGATAAAGAGGCATACCTCATCAATTACTCTCTTCTCTCCTGACAGATACACTTTATGAGCCTGCATTGTGACACTGTAGCTTTCTTTTACTGAGTGTGTAATATAAAATGTTTCTTTTTTATTTTTAAACCGTTTAACTTAATTGAATGAAATAAAACGTTTTGCTGTCTTTTCTTTCATGTCTGGTACAATTTTACTTTTATTGTTTAACATTTATGCTTAATTCATTCAGTGTTTGTGGCTCATTTAGCCCTTTTTATTGCAGCCATTTGTAGTTGTTTGAGTGTGACAGCTTGATTTTCGATTTAATCCCCAGTTATTAAATCTACATCTTAATTCGTTTGAGAAATGGATCCATGTAGCATTGTATAGTACGTATTGTATAAACTGACTTTAGGAGGCCACTTTTCATCATCTGAAACCCCTTCCTTGCTAGTAGTTAATAATGCTGTATGCTATGGATCCTTAGGTATATGGTTAGTTCAGTACGACTGGAGCACTGATCCTTCAAGTATAGAAATGTTTTTTAAAGCTACAAAACAATTCTGTAGATTTGTGTAAGGGGTTTGGTTCACTGCAGTCATTTAGTCTCACATTACTAAATGCTAATAGCATTAGCAGAGAGTATTGTAGTGTTGATACTGAAGCTGGACCTCAGATATCTGTTGGCTAGAAGATACTCTGGTTAGCCTGTTTGTTTCATTGTATCAGAAAATACTGTTGGTTTATTTGCAGTGTAGATTCCATGTTTTACAAGCAACTCTTTATTTGCTAACTCTGCATATAGAGTTTAATTTACAAATTTAAAAATGTCTTTAAATGAAAGATTCATTAATAGTAATTAGTATATGGAAAGTTCTTCAAATCTATGTGGTCACTGTTTAACTAAAAGTGATCTTATTATTAACCAATAATCTTTCAGCTTAGCTGGAAAGCAATGCAGAGTGCTAGAGTCCAAATAAAATGGAAATAATATATCCATTCACCACAAGTTCCATACTAACTCTAAAAGCACTACATTTGTTCCATCAGTGGCTCATCGATTCTCATGGACAGGCATCTGCAAACCAGCCTGTGCTCACTTTGTCATTGAACTCTGGGAATGGAATTGTTATTTGATTCTTCACCATCTGGCAGTTTGAATCTTGGATGGCAAATGCAGTGAAAAATTCATTTATTTATTTATTCCTTATCTTAACCACTTAGTCCTGGGGTAGCGAGGGTCACAAGAAAGCTGGTGCCTAGCCAGCAGCACAGGAAGAAAGGCATGAACAACCCTATACATGGCAACATTCCATCATAGGGCACACAAACTCACACACATTAGGGGCAATTTAAAATTTAACCTAACACATATTTGGACTGTGAGAGGAACGCCCCGGAGCACCCAAAGTAAACCCACGCAGACACGTGGAGGACATGCAAACTCCACAAAGAAAGGACCCAGGCTGCTGCACCTGGGATTCAACTCCAGGACCTTCTTGCTGTCAGATGACATTGCTACCAACTGAACCGCCCTTCACAGCATTTGTTTTGTTTGTTTTTATTTGAGATTGAATTTAATTATCTGATTCTGATATTTTTCCAGAACATTTGGATATTTTGATCTGATGGCTACACATCTGTTGCTTTACTGGGTTTTTGGAATTTTCCCCTTTTCACTCTGGCTAGTTGTTGTTTTGTGCTTTTCATTTTTTTGAGTTTTTATTTTTCAGTATTCCATTTTTCTCTTTTTGAAATTTCTCCCTGGTTTTGAGGATTGTGTTTGTATCTTAAGTGATTAATAACTACGCTTTATTGAAGTAATTGCAGAAACTGTATGTTGAATTTTTACTGGCTCTGCAAGTCCTTGCTACTGCAGGCAAGCCTGAGAGAAAGTTACAGTATGATTGTTTGTATGATTGTTTGCTTTGTGTTCATATTGGATGGCTGTTTTTAACAACGTACACCACATTCAGTCACTAAGGCAGTTGTACCCTTGAGTTGATAAGTGCTGAAGGATTTCAAGGGTGGAAAGTTTATTTAACATTTATATGTGTATATTATGATAGTTATTATGGTGAGATTAGGGTGAGATTACTAAATGAAAGCAAAATATTGTCAAATATTGTAGTAGCGTACCTCAGCTATTGCTTTCCTATATGTTAAAATAAATCCAATATTAGCTTAAAATTAATGTATATACATTTGGTACTTTGAAAGTTATATAGAGGCTTAACTACAAATGGGATGTGTAAATTTATATTGCAGATTTTATGTTTTCATTGTTGTTTTTTAAGAAACTATGGCTGAATAGTTGTAGTTTCTTGTGAAATCCACTTCTTTAAGAGGCAACTTGATTAATTAAAGAGAAAATTGCGGTAGCGATTTTACATTTTTATTTTATTTTAATTAATTAATAAATACATTTATTTATGTAGTCATTAATTTAATTATTAAGTTTAAAGGTAGACACTTTCTTTTTATCTGTACAGTGTTGGAAGGTTGACGGTATTGTTCTGTTCTGTTCTGTTTTGAGCACCTCCTCAAAATAGCAGACAGACTGGGCTTGTAAGAAAATTAGTGAATTTAATTTTCTTGAGTAATGAAAATGTCATGTACCATTTAATAAAACTCAATGAAAAAATCCAACAATGCTCCCAGTGCAGTTTACTGTGCACTGTGGATTTGAAAGTTAAACCCATATCAGTGTTTTCTCTGTTTTGTTTATTTTTTCTTGATATGATTTCAAATTATTCTTAAACGGCTTCTTTGTAAATCCTAAAATGAAAAAAAAAAGTTGTTTGGTGTCTCCCGCAACTCACAGCACAGCAATTTGCACAAACAGATAACTCTCTCCTTTAAACTGGGAATTATTTTACCTTTATGAGTTTGTCTCATCTTCAAGGTCAAAAATGTAATTTTTGCTCTTTCAAAGGGTTACAACCTTAAAAGGGAGCCTCATCCCAGGTGATTAATGAGAGACTCCTGCATTTGATGTTTCAACGTTGACATTTTAAGCTTATATATTTTATATGCAAGGCCAGGGGAAAAAATTTAAGCTACGCATTCATGTGGAATAAACGGTATTACAGAGAAGAAAGGCCAGGCTGGGTATCATTTTAATAGAACAGTTAGAGTGCAATGGTTTTTCTTGGTGATTTTTATTTGAGGTTTTTATGTGTGCGCAAGCTGATTTAAAGGCACACTAAATCATTGGGGATGGGGAGTAGTGGATTATGCATTTAATCAAGTAGCAGGTCCTGGAAAAGTGGCTGGCCGAGTCACTAGGGCATCAGCTTGTGGCCCTATAACACTGCCCCTCATTTGTGTTTGTCTATTTTCACCTCTATAAGTGGTGAAATAAACAGACTTGACAGGAAGAGAATATACGTATTTCTGTGACATTTTGAGCATTGTCCTGAGTGCATTTCCATTCATAGATTATCTTATTAATAAAATATCAGAAAATATAGAATATCCTGAAGTACTTAGAGGATGCATAAAAGCTTATTGCTAACGTTGCATCTAAAGCAATTTTATGTGTGCAATAATAAAGCTTGAGAAATGGAAAGTATAAGAATGCTGCAGTTAACCGTAAAGACTCTATATGGATCTCACATTTACCTCATTCTCCCATGGCCTCATTGTCACAGAGTTTGTCAGTGCAGTGCTCACCAATCATATGATCAGTGGTTCTAAAGGAGAATGATTTTTGTATGAGCTGGTTACAGTAGATGAGTGAAAACTTGCAGTCTGGTGATGCTGAAAAAGCAAGCTGACACATGCAGGTAGATCAAGGGCATGTCCTGATCTGAACATTTCCTTTGTACATGTTATGATTTGATTTCCAATTCCTATTAGCAAAGGCAAGAAGGCATGGGAAAGGCATGCAAACAGGACTGGATGTGAGAAAGCCACCTTGTTAGATATCAGATGAGACTGCTTGTAAACAGTAAAAAGCTTAATGCTTGATGACTTGCATTTTTCTGAGGGAGCATGAAGGCTTCTAACTCACTGTTTCATTTATATGTGACAGTGTTCTTTGACACTACTGTACTGTCTTCATGCAGATTATCAGGAATGATTAGACAACTACAGAAAAGTCGTTAAACAGTAACAAACACAACATTAAGTGACTGCTATAGCATCTAATATAGCTCTCTGCAATGACCTGGAACAAAGCAGGAAGTAACAGAAGTCTTTATTACTGTAACAAACTAATGGTGAATTGAATGGTTAGTCAACTAGTCTGTATACAGCTTAGGATACTTGCAATTGTTTTTTTAATCCGAGTTTCTGTTTTCTATGGATAAGCTATATTAGTTGACATTTGGAATGTGAAAGAAAAGAACAGACTTGTCAGCAGGCATGAGTCATGAAGACCTGAGTGTCCTTGACAAGGGTCAAATTAATATGGTTATATGACTGCTTCGGAACATCTTTGAAACAGCTAGGCTTATGGGGGGGTTTTGTTCAGCTGTGTAAAGCACCAATCTGCAGTGTACCAAGGAGAGACAAACCACAAACCGGTGACAGGCTGATAGGGTGTCTAAGGCTTAAAGATGCACAAGGGCAATTGTGGCTATCCTTTCTGGTCCAAGTTGACAGGGGGACTGCTGTGAAACAGATTTTAAATGCTGTTATGTAAGAAAGTGTAACATCACATTACAATACACCCTGGGGTATAGCCGCAGACCATCCAGAGTGACTATTATGATGCCTCTGTATCTTTGATCACACAGCAAGCAGCTCTATCTGTGAACTGCTAAGGAATGGTTGACAATGTGTGGACACTGAAATTCACTTTCCACAGCATTTCTACATCATTTTAAATTCTTGTTTAAAATGATGTAGTTTTCTTTCATATATATTTCATGTATGGCTTCATACAGTTGATTAATAGCTGAAAATAGTTTCCCAGTTTGTTTGTGTTTAATGTAAGATTGAGTTCACTATAGGGTTCAAATTTGGACCCTGGCCAATTCCAGGACATGAGCCGTGTCTATTGTGGCAGATTACCAAATAATAACTAATCTTTTAAGATGTTGTTTTATACTAAACAATTTCTTGATTTTGTCTTTGTGTATGAGAATATGTAAGTGAATGTTGCCATTTCTGGTGAGAGCAAAACGCAGGTCTCAGACATGCATTTTTCAGCTCTTGCTAACATTATGGCCAATTATTTGTTGTTAGGACCATAATCTGCAACTAAACTAAAGTCATGGGAGTAAATATAAATTCATGCACATGCTGAGTGACCGCTCACCCCTTAGTTGCAATCTTAAAGGTTGATTTCTGTAAGGGTTCAGGAGAATAAGTGGTGTTATCAGGGGCACCTTGTCAGGAGATGTGTGAAATCTCTAGATTTCAAGAAGACGCAATTCATGAAAAATTTGTTTACAATCTGCAGCTTTTGCTGCCTGCTAAGCAGGATGCAATGATGCACCGTGTGAGGCTCCAAGGACAGGAGTGAAGTGATTATCACAGCCAAGCTGAGAGTGCTTGAAGACCAACAGTCCTCAAACCAACACAAGCACAAACACACACACACAGAGACACACACACACAAGCACAAACATTCCAAAATGCCTCACCCAGGATGGCTTCACTGAGTAATTAAATATTCTAGTAGTCATGTTAGTAAAACTAGCATTACAACAACTTAGTAACTAGTAGTAAAATTCAAATGAATTTGGTATAGTCCCTGCACCCCAGAATTACTTTTCACCTTTTACTGCTTGGTTCTGGTTGTAAAAACTGCAACACTAGTTATGTTAAAACATTTTCTCATTTGATTTATCCTAAACCACAGTAACATGTTTTACATAACAACTTACAAAAGTTCCAACTTTTGATAAGTTAGTTTGTTACATGTGTGCTACAAACTTGCAGTTAAAATGAAGTGCTCAAACAAAAAAATACTGTGAAATTAAAGGGAACAAAATTACCAATATCAGAATATCAAAATTTGTTATATATCCCAAATGACTGTCGATTACCTCATAAGCAGATTTTAGGTTTCTGAGCTTTATTGTAAGAATGTAGTTTTTAGCTCATGTATATAATCACACAAGACTACACAGTAAACCCTTTCAATTTCCTGAAACTGAACTGTTACTGAAACATAATAATGATATTAATAATAAATGTTAATTAATGTGGAAATTCAATGCTGTTACAAATCAAATGATAAAGTATAACCCAAAATCAGAAAAAGCTGGGAAGGTATGGAGAATGCAGATTTAAAAAATTCAGTGCTCATTACATGGACGTTGACTTTTATATTGTTGCAGACAGTATGAAACCAGGATATTTTATGTTTTATCTGATCCACTTTTTATTTGCAAATAAATATTCCTGCATTCTAGGCCTACAACACATTCTGAAAAAAACTATTGCTAGTAATGAGGTAAAAGCTAAATTTATGTGATGTTAAACAAATGATGTCAACAAGTGAATATAATCATGATTTGGTACAACAGCAGTGTCAGAGGATCTAAAAGTTAAGTCGCACTCTAATCCTTCATCAGTGCTCACATGATGCTGCCTACAGGATGCTGGCCTTTTTGGTAGGTGAAATATTTTCAATCCAGCAGTGCTACAGGTATTTACAACCACCAGCAGGACAACTATGTCTGATCAACTAATATCAGCAGAACACAGATAACAAGCATGTCATTGCAATGCTGAGAATGATCCACCACCAAAATAGTACCTAATCTAAATTAATACCTAAATGTAAATGTCGAACTGTGTTATGTTTCTGTGCTTGTCATTGTTCTTGGGCTTTATTTTTAAATTGATACCTTTCATAAACTTGCTTTTTGCGAGAGTCCCTTACATATAACTGTCTGATTTCAATTTTTTTCTATCTATGAAAGATAAATGATACAGATGATGTTTTTTCAACTTTTCTGATCAATTTAATTTCTGCTTCTTATTATTATTGTTCTCAGTGTTTTCTGTGTTGTTTCTCTGCTGCTTACTGTCATCATGCGGACTGCAAACAGCACACACTTGAAGATGTAAAAAGCTAAAAACTTGCAAATCTGTATCATTGATCTGCATCCAAATACTGCATTGTGTAGGAAGAGAATTTATAGTTAGTTGTTAGTGAGGCTGTGTTTAGGTGCTGTCACACTGAATGCAAATGTGATTGTATACATGGAGAGAGAGAAAGAAAGAGAAAGCTGCTTTGACACACTAAATATTTAGAACATTTTCTCAGGACTTATCTGAAGCACCTTTGGCAGTAATTACAGTCTCCCATTTTCTTGGGAATGATACCACAAGGTTTGCACACCTATACCTGGGCATGGTTCTCTGTAGATGCACTTAAGCTCTGTGAGCTGATCTCCAGATGGGGATCATAAGTGGACAGCCATTTTCAGGTCTCTCCAGAGATTTGGATTAAATCAGGACTCAGACTGGGGCACTCAAGCACATTCACAGAATTGTCCCTAAGCCACTAAGTCATGCTCCAGCGTGATGCTGCCACCACCATGCTTCACTATAGGGATGGTATTGGTAGAGCAGGGACTGGTTTCCTCCCAAAATGACACTTAGAATTGAGGCCACAATGTTTCATCAGACCATATAATCTTGTTTCTCACAGTCTGAGAATCAGACTTTTACGTTTCCCTTACTGAGAAGAGGCTTTTGTTTGGTCACTATATATATATATATATATATATATATATATATATATGCAATAATTTTAGATATATGGAGGCCACTGTGATCTTTCAGTGCAGCATAATGTGTTGTAGCATTCTCCATATCTGTGCCTCTAGGCAATGCTCTACTGGCAGATGTGTCCTCCTCATGGGGTTGGTATTTGCTCTGATATGCATTGTTATCTGATAACTTGTATAGAAAAGTGTATAAGTTTGTACATGTGTGTAAATCTTGTCCAGTCAACTGAATTCACTACAGTATGACTCCATTTGACTCTTTGCTGGTGTGATGATCTGGGGAGCCATTGCCATTGTACTCTCCGTAATGATATGACACTAAAAGTGCAGTGATATGTCCAGGACAATTTGTGTTATTTAGTGTTTCCTCTTATGGCAGGGCTTCCAACTGCAATTTCCAGTTAGATAATGCTTGCCCACACACAGTAAGCGTTTCCCAGGAATCTCTGGGGTGTGTAGTCAATAGCTTCATCCTTTAAGAACTGCCTGTATACTCTCATCCCACCAGAGCAGGCTTTGTCATGCACCAGAAGGAACCCAGGACCCATTGCATCTAATAGCAGTCAGGTTACCTATGTCTGTGCATCATTTAAGGGACATGCCTGCCCAGATTATCACTGACATACCATCAAACCAGTAATGCTAAATAATAACAGGTGGTTTAACAGTGTCTCCAGACCCTGTCTGATTGTTTGGCCTGTTGTAATTTTGCACAAAAGGGCTGTGCTGGGAAACACAGCAAATCCTCTGGCAATGGCATGACATTAATGCCAGATCAGGACACGATGTGTCCTTCTCACCAGAAAAGAGGACATTTGACCACTCATTACGGGTCCAATGACGATGCTCATCAGGCCACATTCTACAGGTTCTACGCAGTTCAGAAGATAATGGAATGCATAACAGTGGTCGCCAACATAGTGAAGCTGATTTCGTATAGTCTGGGTGCATATCCATCATCCAGTGGCAGCAAGAAAGTGTCCCCATAACTCTGTTGCATTGCTGCTCCAGCTTGCCAAGAAGGTCAAGTAGCAGTCATCTCTTACTGTTGTGGCAGACGGCCCACAGTCTGCTCATTACACTTTGGGATGGGATGTTGGGAAGTGCTGTTGCCAATGTTGTCTGTGCTTGACCAGCTTCAAGACGCCATCATGTTGCAGAAGAATTGCAAGGGCTAGAGAAATTGCATTATGTGCACTTTCAAGATCAGGGAACATTCAGATACTCCAGCATTTTCAGTCTTTTATATAGTACATTTTCACCAATTAAATAAAAGTTGTTTTTACATCAAATTTGGATTATAGAACAACTCTCCTTGACTTTCTTTTTGAAATATGCCTTAATTTTTCATCTCGTTGTCAACCATGATACTTTGTTATGGATAGGCATTGTTAGGTTTAATGCAAAATCATAGTACAGTTTCTTAATATTGTAAAAAACTGTTATGTATGCAAACACTGAAGACAGTAGGTTTCAAAAGAAAAAAAAAGTACATATTATAGAATATTACATTTCTTTATATTGTATTGTGAGCCTGTATTTTATTAAAATACTCTTTAGATTAGATGTCTGTACCTCTGCTCCTCTTACCAAGGTCTGTGTACTGCATCAGACACTTTGATAAGCAACAATATACTGCTGCTTTGCAAATAAATCCACACAAGTGCAGGCGAAAATTTCATCTGAAATGTGGTATTTAAGAGATTTGGAGTGAATGATGATATGTGACAATCAGTCACAGCAATTAGTGTTGCTGTTAAGAGGCCTTTTTGTTTTCTCTCACCCATACAGAATGTCACAAATAAATCCTCAGTTGCATTTGCATATTAATTGGTTTGGAGACGTCAGGCATCTTTCATTAAGCAAAATGATCTGCATATTTGGAGACATAAAATAGTTTATTTCGACATGGGAAAAGAAGACATTGAAAATTGACCGCATATTGGAAGGAGCTTGACACGTTAACCCTTTAAGTGCTGCTTGTGACTGTGAGGCTATTTTAAATACAAAAAATCAGAGACAATTTCCTGGGGAATAGGGCATTGAAGAAATTTGTCACACATGGTTCAGGCTGAGTGCTTAGAAATTGCTCAACAGTGATTAAATATTCTTTTATTACAATATTTGCAGTAGGGTTGGTGTGTTTTCTTAATGCATGAAGAGGGGAATAAGGAAATGTATCAAGCCAATTGTGTGTTTGAGTAAAATAGGGATCATTTCAGGTTATCTCAGGAAATTGTCTGCCGGCTGTCAGAAAGAACAGCAGTACTACATGAGCTCTCCTTATAAATGTGTCTGTCAGGTGAAACTATTACTAAGGACTAATTTGAGATGGTGAGCAGAATAGACATGAAGGAAGACAAACATGTTGCATGTCGGTGCTGTCTTTGTATGTCAGACATAGGCATGCTTTGTTTGCTTCTTGTACTGAAGGGAAAATCGACATTTGTGTGGCTCGATATGATTAAGGCAGGGGGTGGATGGTAATGGAAGGGGCTACATATCGAGGGGTCTACATGGTTAGGGGCTAGACTTGTGAATAATTTGATTAGGTTGCAGGGGAATATATCTGAAGGATTATGTAAATGGGCTTGCCCCCATGCAGAATTCTTTTGAACTCTTCAGAACCCACATCTGCTGGGGTCGGCAGCCAGACAGAACAACTTGCCTTCTCCGACACTGATTCCTCTGTGTTTCATTCAAGTGTTTAAAGGTCATATATGGAACAAACAAATTTGGTGCTGATAGAGCCGAAAGGGCCTCTATCATTAATAGTGCAGATTGATCATTTTGTATTAAAATGAATGATAGTTGGGAATGCATAAATATTTGTGACCAAAATTAGGGTTTAATGCATTTATTAGGGCATCATGATTAGTCATCATTGATACACTGCATACACTGACATTCTGTCTAAGCTATGTGTACATTCTTACTGTATATTTGCATTTTACAGCCATAACATCCATTTCATTATGAGATTTTCCCCCTTGGCCTTATTTGGTGTATTTCTGGGTGGGGATATGTTTGTGTGCAGCTCTATGGCAACCAAAGTCAAGGTGACCAAGACCATGTTGAACACATTAGATTAGCAGAACACAGATACAGAGACAATGCAGGCTTCACAAAACACAATTTATCTGCTGCCTGATTGGAGGCTTTTCAGAAAGCAGTCCTGTCTGCCTGCCCGTGTGTCTTTCTGTCTGCAGTTTATTGCTGGGTGAGTGTGAGCACTGCTCCCGCTGCTGCTCTGCCTCTGGCTGTGTGTTTGTATTGACTGGGTGTTTGTGTACTGACTAGACCAGCATTTGACCAGATTAGGCCTGAATGGATTGAAATTAGTAGCTCATGTTTTGGGTCTAGTTTCCTATTGGCTGTTTTGTTTCGTGTCACTGTAGCTGGAAATGAAAAGAGAAATGTGCATCAATGTTGTTATTTCGTAAAAAGACACATAAATATTAAATAGTAGTATTGCCCAATATGGTTTTAGGGTGAAGTTGGGTTAATTTGTGATATCTGAATAGTTACAAACACAAATCATCAACTTTCTACTGCGTTTTATCAGGCTACAATTATAGTGTCAATATAATGTATTAGTTATAATCCCTTTGTGTTAAGACATGATTATATAACAGAATTTGGATCCAAAGTGGTGCTAAATGTTCTATATTTCTACCTAAATATAACATAATCAGATTTCCATTCAAGTCCTAAAATAGTATTTGATATATAATATTATAATATATTATATAATATCAATATCAATATATTATTAGGAAAACGTTATACCATTGAAAAAAAAGTTAATATATTTTTATTATATAAATATATAATGATTCCCTTGTTCAGCAATATCTGCAGCTAAGCAGCTCTGGTGACTGTGATCAGTTTGGAGGAATTTTTATCCCTCTGTACAGAACACCTTTAGCTCTAGGACCCAAAGACACTTGTAATATGTTGGGTATAACATGTAACTGCTAACACCAGAAAGACATGTATGCATATGATAACAGATAAACAAAACAAATCAAAACACATAAACATAATTTCTGGTGAGTTCAGGACTTTGATTTTGGCTATTCCATTAATATCAACTTTATTCTTTCTTCTTTGATAGAATGATATGTGTGCTTTGGTTCTGTATGACTTGCATTAGTAACTTGCATTATTTAGTGTTAGTTGTTATAATTTAAATAATCAATCATTGCAAATAATTCTTACCCAGATGCAGCAAAAGAGTATTGAGAGATAACTTTTTCATGACATGAGATAGTTCCACATATGCAAAAGTCATAGGCATCCAATATTTTTCATTTTTCTTATTTTTATTTTATTAGTGGTCACTGCACTTTGCAGTTCTATAATTACAGACTGTAGTACAGACATCTGTTTCTCTACATAATTGGTTCGTCCCTTACTCTGTTCTCTAATGTCAGGACCAGCACAGATACTACTTGGGTGCTGAATTATTCTCTGCAGCATTACAGTGTCTGATCCACTCATATCAGTGCAACACACACACCACCACCACTACTTCTGTGTCATGCCAGTGCTGAGAATGAGCCACCACCTAAATAATGCCTGACCTGTAGTCGTCCTATGCGGAAAATTATCAAATGAACTACAAAGTCCATTGACCACTAAAACTTAAAGAATATAAGCTGAAACATATAGAATGGCTAAGTTGTTTGCACAGTACTATATACACTGTTAAAATTAGAAAATAATTTCAAAATGAATAAGAAAAGATCCCACTAAGAAATTTTGGATAATCTGATCATATTTATGCCCCGTCACTGCCATTGTGTTTTGGCAGTCTTGGGTGATTATACACCATACCGAACAGTCAATGTGTGGGCCAGAAGGTCCAGGGTTCAAATCTCACCTCTGCCACAGTTTGGTTGCTGAGCAAAGCACTTAACCCACAATTTCAGGGATTGTAAGACTGGATAAGGGCTCTGGATAAATGCTGTAAATGTAAATATACAAATACCTAAGTATGATATTTTTGTCTCATTTGTTTAAAATTATTATCTTGAAAGTGCCATGGTAATATGTTGATCTATTAAAAAAAAATGTTTTATTATCAATATTTGTGACTTCCAATTGATACAGTCTTACAATTCAAGTAATTTTGGGTTAAGGACCTTGCTGAAGGACTCAACAGTGACAAATTGGCATGGTTAAGACTGGGGACTTTTTGGGCCATTGTACAGTACTTTAACTATTAGTCTACCACGGTCAAGTCAGTCAAATAATATGTACTTACATAGCACTTTTTACAATGGTGCATTGTCTCAAAGCAGATTTACAACATTATATTATCTTAAGAGACCAATCCCAAATTGAGCAAGCCTAGTGGAAACGAAAAACTCCCTTATAGTTGTATGGAAGAAATCTTGGGAGGACCAAAACCCAAAAAGGGACCCATCTTCCATTGGTGGCCTAGGTGTTAACTGAAATAGTTACATTTCTATTAATAGTAGAATTAGGTAAATCTTAAAATTCTTTTGCTCAACAAATATGCATTACTAAAGATTGTGACATAATACTGCAACCTGTTATGCTGTAAAATTAATACATATATACAAAAGTTACTAAGTATGATATCATAATTCTGATATTGTGTGTAACTTTGAGACAGAGTTATGTGTTAAAAGTTCATCTTCCAGCAACTAGTAACAGAATTTGGTAACTGTATCGGTACTGGTAACAGAAATGCCTAAAAACTAAAGCGCTTTTCTTATCACTTAAATCTGTTAAAGCAGTTGGTCAAAATAAAATGTACAGTAAAGTGACTGAATGGTACTTTAATGCAGTAATGAATAGTAATTTCTTTAAGAATTGTTATTAAATTAGACATGTAGGACAGATACATTTATATTTTAATATTTGCATGTATTATGCAATTCTCTAGATTGAACTGCCCTTACCTGTGTCCTATGTCTACTTTTGATATCAGAATATTCTGATAATAATAATACGAAGAATTTAAAACTTAATCAGTTTACCAGTTATCAGGTTTAGTTCATGCATTTCATGTTTAGTTCAATCAGTCACCAAATGGTGCTTGAATCTGGCCCTGAACTGAAGTTGTGCACACTTGATCTGAAGATTTGCTTGTAACAGGATTAGCTATAATTCATAGCATCCATGGGGTTGTGCATTTGTTTTCATGGGGTCTTAAATGCAGCTGCTTGTGTTAGATCTTTACATGCTATAATCTGACTTTAAAATCAGACCATAAAACTAATAATCAGTGAATTACTGTAGTTAGTATAGTGTTGGCAACAATAATAAATTGGGTTTTATAT